>JAXIVJ010006405.1:0-67061 GCA_036785665.1 Chirona hameri | reverse complement strand
CGACCGGTACTTGCACTATTTCTGACCTTTTGTCAAGTACTTTTGGTCCTCATCAAACTGCGGGCTTTTCCCGTATTGTTTTTTTACGCAATGGAGTGGAAAATATATTGTGCGTACTGCTTGTTGTGATTATATGCCCGGCGATCTTCTAAAACTAACAGCGATTGAAAAAAGTGGCAATAAAATCGGAAGCTCATCGATACACATCAACGCGGCATAGTAAGTGGTTGCGACCCTCAATTTTTGAAAATCGATTCATTTGTTTTCAACATTAGGAGTTGTGTATAGTTTGTCTGTGGCTGTATATAACACTATGCTTTATTTTATCATGAAAAATAATAATTTTTCCCAAAAAAACTAACGAACAATAACACAAAACTGGCAATTAGATCAGAAGCTCATCGATGCACATCGATGGCGACCTATTTAGCGTCGGCGATTTGTTTACAAAGTCATTGTCATGCTTCTCGGCGCACTTAACCATCTCGGCGCACTTGGCGAGTTGTTCCTGATTAGTATACCCAAGTCCCGTAGCAGGCTTTGTTAATGACGTCACTGGTGCCATTCTTGTGTAGCATTGCAAAATATATCTGATTTCGAGTTGAAAGCTAATTAAAGACTTATTCAAATTATTGTTTTTAAGTTTGAATTTTCTTGTTAATCATTATTAAAGGTATTTTATCACTGTATTTCATAGTAGTTGACACTTCAGAAACTTGTGACGTAATAATATTGTATCCAATATGCATTTCCCTCACCTTTTGCTATTGTGGCGCAGTGCCGAGTGCTTTGCGAATACTAGCTTGCCTGGGGTTCAATTCATTCCGCTCTTATTTTATTCGAGTTGGTATAGTTTGCATGTTGTTGTTATTCATGACTTATACTGATAGTCAGTCATGCATCACGGATGCTTCACGGATTGCTTCACGGATCAGAGCGCTGCTCGAACGCACGCTAGTAGCGCTTTCGTTCTCCATGGCAACCAGGCGTGAGCCAATGAAAAGCCAGAACGTATTCCCTTTCTGGCTTTTGATTGGCTGACGCCTGGTTACCATGGAGAACGAAAGCGCTACTAGCGGGTGTCCGAGCAGCGCTCAGTTTGATCGGAAATGTCACAGAGCTTCCACAAATGCCGCACTCGATGTTAACAATGGTAGGGAAGGACGAATTTGTCAATGACCTTCATGAAGTACACAAGGTACTTGTTTTGTATTTTTTCCAAACTTACAACTTTGAATTTGGGAATAATTTTATTTAATTCTTAAATTTAAATAAAATAATTTTAAAAACATAACGGTAGCCTAAGAAATTGTTGCTAACAAAATCAAAAGGTCATTATTTCCCTTTAAGTTGCTTTTTAGAAATCCTCCGGAGGCGGCAATATCCCTTTAACCTTCATGCAGCTTTATCACACCATAAGGATTGCATTGCAATATACACGGTCGAGGTCACAATCCTCAACCGGTTGTTGCTAGCTGGGCTCCCTGAACCAACACTGTCTTGACTTAAAGGGAATAGCTATTCCCTTTAAGTCAAGGCAGTGTTGGTTCAGGGGCCTTGACAAATGTGTTAAAATTTGTCTATACGGGGTATTTTGAGCTGAAAAAATGAATATGACATTTGTTTGGACAATAGAAATCTCAAAAATCAAATCAAATATCCGTCGAGAAATGGACATGTTTCTCTTTTCTCCTTCATGACCTTAAAAAACTTCATGACAATGTATGACGTCATGCATATGGTGATATGGAAGCTATTACACACAATACTGACGGTCTTGAGGCATATATACGCAGGCTGCTCGTAACGTAAACAACTGTTGTGGAATTGGCAGAACGGAGCGAGTTTCTGTCTGATTTTTTAAGTTTTAAGTGGTAGATAAACTTATCGCTGAAATACTGGCATCGTAAACAAAATACTCAGAGCTAATGTGTGGTCGATTATGCGTTTATATTTCAAGAAGAACGAGGGAAGAGTTCGCTTGTAATTAGTGCAGTATTCCATGCTCAACAACAGTGGAGCAATATCGCCCAAAACCCCCAATCATCATCATCATACAGTGGAGCTATTGAGAAGATTGACGCAAATGCTGGAACCTATGTTTTAGCATCTATGTGTGTAGCTAATTTTGTTGGTGTTGAGTATATATTCTTGTGATGCTGGGATGCTGGGTCCTCCATTTAATAGTGGATAATTTGTGGATGTGCCAATGAATATAACCAGTAAGGCGCCGTAGTTGGCGATGAACGAGCGAGCGCGAAATAATGTATGGTGAATTTCAACCCGATCGGGCCAATAGTTCCTGAGATACAAAAAAGGTGCGCACGTGCTCACGTGCAGAGGCACCCCATCCCTGACTTGTGGGAAACTGGCGGTTGAGAGGTCCCTAACCACACACCAAATTTGAACACAATTGGCTCAGCCATTCCTGAGATATATAATAGGGGTGATCACATGCGCACGTGCAGAGGAACCCCATCCCTGACTTGTGGGAAACTGGCGGCTGAGAGGTCCCTAACCACACACCAAATTTGCACACAGTCGGCTCAGCCGTTGCAGAGTTGTTGCGAGAAAACGCTTTTCAACACCCCTCACGCGGCACGCGCCACGCGCAGTGGTAGTCACCCACATGAGTCGGCACCGGTCTCACACAGGGTAGGTTGGATGGGGCTGTTCAGCAAAGAAGTCAGGTTGCCAATCGGACGTGTGGTTGCAGAGATATCAGCTTCGCAAAAGCATCGCCACGGGTCGGGTCGGGTCGGGTCGGGCGCTCATAGTCAGATTTGTCCCATATACCACGGAAAGACGAGCGAGCGCTTCGCGTTCGCTCGTAATTATGGTGAAAGCTTCTTGTGTCTTCAGTTTTGGAATTGGTTGAGTGTCTGCCCGACAGAGACACTGACACGCCTGCCATATGATCCGGAGTCTAGCTGCCTGATCTGATCACACACAACTCGAATCTTGTCACCATATTTCAATCTGCCAAACAGCCCATCGCATGGTGACCATAATGCATCACCAACGGCAACGGGAAAACATCTTTATCGATTTCAGCTTTATTGACAAATCGCACAGATGTGGCACAATGCGGCGCTGATGTAGGTTGTTTGGTGTCTGGTCACGATGATGATTTGGGCTTTAGGGCGCCTCAGCTACTCAGGCTATGTGGCGCCCATAAGGTTTCTGGTCACCTCGATGAAGATGGTGCTCCCATCTTCAACAAGAGTGACGGTTTCCAGAGCATCTTCTGCAAAAAGAAAGAAAAAAAGTTGATTCAATATTCAGGACAGGGACAGGGGGGACAGCGCGACAGGCGACTGGGGCGACTGGGGCTCTATAGAAGACAATAAAAAGGCATTTTCATGAAACAAATATATGAAACTTTGTATATATGAGATGGTTGTGTTTGATTAATGATAATGATTAAATTAATGATTAAATTAATATAGATTGGGATGATTAATAACATGGCAATATTTTTATATGAACAATGGCCGAAATTACAGAATTGAGCTTTCGTTTTTATAACACCTTCAATATCTTGAAGATATTGTAAAAAACTAAAAACGAAAGCAAGATTATGTAATTTTGGCCATTGTTTATATACAAAATACATATTGCCGTGTTATTGATCATTCCAATCAATATTAAATATATGAAACACCTGGTCTGTGTACAACAAAATCAGTTTGATGACCAATGATTTATCAGGTCAGCAGATACTTACCTGAAACTCGTTGCGCCCAACTCATGGCCGCACACGCTGATACAACAATTTCGTGTTTTCGGTCCCCGGGCCTCTGATCCCGACACTGAACCCACGGTTAAAAGCCGTTAAAAACAAGGTAACTTATCTTTTAAATACAAATACTAACTCAATCCACTGTCCCGATGGTAATCACAATCGGTACTATTTACTAATGGCAATGGTTACGGCTAGTTTGCGGCGTATGACGTATGCATCTGCGTATGACGTAATTCTGACGTCAGCGGGTATGACATCATAACATCGACGAAGTTTCGCGGACCCGAAACTTCGGAAAATGAAAAATGAAACTAGTCCTGTGTCGAAATTACTTAACGCAGGGAGGTAATTCTTTCACACAACCCATTTTTCGATCTGCTCTACAAATCTGCTATCTCAGTTAAAAAACCATGTTAAAGGTGAACTATTTCCCTTTAAAGGAAATAGTTCACCTTCAACATTAGTTTTAAACTGAGATAGCAGTTTTGTAGCCCGTGTTGGGAAACCCCTATCTGCAAGTTTTCTTGACTGAAAAGACTCTCCAGCCGAAGATATTTAATTTTTGGGCGAAGGAATGCGGTGCTGGCGAAAGCATGTTGTACTGGTTCTATCCCGGGCAGAGGCTATACCATCAGCCAATCAGCTTGCAGCTATTGCTAGCAAACGAACCGCCGGCCGCCGGTTGGCACATCTACAATGCAAGTCTATCCTTACGCGACTATTTTCGAATCTGATTGGCTGAACCATTTTTTACATTCGCGTGATGTCAGGACTCAAACTCAGAGAGTATGCATATAGTTTTAACCCGCGCGGCGCTGGGGTCTCCATCCGAACGTGCGGTGCTGGGGGGGGGGGGGGGGGGTAAATTTTACCCCCCCTCGTATCTTCCGAACCAATAACCGCAACCGCAGCGAGACGCGCAAGGCGGCGATCGAAAGCTCTCAGTGAGAAGAATCTAACGCATGCCCGAAATTATTAACATAAGGTCACATGTCAGGTCACGGTCAGGTCAAGTGGCAAAATTTCAGTATTTGGGTTTTTGGGCTATACTTTCCATCCAAAGCCTTGTATTGCAACTATTATCTCACAAAGTGCTCCCAAATGTATAATGCATCTCCCGCATAAGTAAAAGTGAAATTTTCAGCAAAGGTCAAGGTCAAGGTCAGGTCACAAAAGGTCACAGGTCTACGAAAGCCATGCGACACATGTTGTATGGGTTATTTTACACGTATAATTCGATAGAAGCAGCCATTTTCACAGTCTGACACCATATAATTGCCCTCAGGTCAAGGTCAGGTCACAAATAAGGTCAAAATTTGAAAATGATTAATCTAAATAAACATTGCATGTTTCTAGACTAGTTTTGTCTTAGAAATACAGTGGTTGCATTTATTTGTCTGTATCTGGTCAGTAAAAGCCAAAAAACGCAATTTAAAAAATGACGTCATGAGTTACTTATTCTTAGAGAGCCATAAGTCAGTCAAAAATAAATAAATTTCTTTGAAATTTGGTTTGAACTTCGTTCATACTCGGTTCTCTAATATATCTTCCGGTTTTTTGAAAATCTTCAAACAAAAACTTTTGTGGAAATTCTTCCCCAAAAATCATTTTTTTGCATTTTGGGGGTTAAAAACCCAAAATTTTGAACACCTGAGATAGCCATGTTAAATACAATGTTATTTCCTTTCTTTTGACGTCTTTTATTTGCGATTTGCATCAACACGCTATTTTCTACGATTTTTCAAACATTTAACGTTTTTCACCAAAAATTACATGACATGACGTCACTAAAACGTCATTATCTCCTTAAAATTTTCATGAATTTCAACAAAATTATAACACAAGATGTAGAATTGATGCACCATAAGGTACTGCAAGTTTCACTTTGATATCTGTCATAGTTTTTAAGTTATGGAGAAAATCCGGGAGGGGGGTAAAATTTACCCCCCAGCGCCGCGCGGGTTAATAAACAATACAAATGTACGGCCCTCTGTCCTGAATCTGCGTGATATAAGGCCATTTTTGACAATATAAAAATACATTATATTACAAAATATAATCAAATCGTGTTTGGTAAAAAATTCCAAGGTGAACTATTTCCTTTAATACGTCCATCCCATTCAACAGTTGACACGTATAATCTTCACGACCAAAGTTTGCTCGGGAAATACTGATGGAAAAGGTCATGTGAGGACGCTTTGGATGACTGTATTTCCCGTGAGTTATCGGCAGCCTGCACGCTCTACTTGTTGGCAGATAGCGGGCGATAAGTCAGACGGCGGCGCGATATAGGTGCGTCGCGCTTCAATCTGGTCCACATTCGAGTCGCGGCTGCTGGAGAGAAAACGTCCCATCTCTGCTGTCACGTCATAGCGTCCCGGCGTCCCATCCCAGCGTCCCATCCCAGCGTCACAGCGTCACAGCGGCCCATCCCAGCGTCACAGGTTACAGCGTCACAGCGTCACAAGCGTCACAGTGTCCCAGCGTCACAGCGTCGCGTACCGGACAGACCAGCACTATAGCCGCAGTCATGGTGGAAGAGACAGACGGTGGCGTACCGACCACGGCGGAGGAGACAGACGGTGGCGTACCGACCACGGCGGAGGAGGCAGACGGTGGCGTCCCGACCACGGCGGAGGAGGAGGTGGTCTATTTTGAGAACATGGACCGTAAGATCGCCGCCATGACCATCCCCGAGGGCTGCGAGGCGCTACCGCTCGACCCCAACTACAAGGCGAAGCGGCTGCGGCACTACCGCTACCGGGGACCGTCATCAACACGTGGCACCTGATGGCCGACGCGCCGGAGCACTGGCGGCGCTTCAGCACGCGGCCGACGGACGTGTTCGTGGCGAGCTTCCCCAAGTCTGGCACGACCTGGCTGCAGGAGCTGGTGTGGCAGGTGGTGCACCAGGGCCAGCGGCAGAAGACGGACGAGCCGCTCGAGTACCGCTTCCCGCTGTTCGACATGCCGTCCGTCGAGCGGATGTGGTTCAAGAAGATCGCCGACATGCCCGACCCGCGGCTCATCAAGACGCACCTGCCGTGCCACCTGTTGCCGGAGGGCGTCTGGACCAGCGGCACGAAGGTGATCTACATCAGCCGCGACCCGCGCGACGTCTGCGTCTCCTACTTCCACTTCTGCCGCATGGTCACCTTCAACTCGTACCGCGGCACGTTCGCCGAGTTCCGCGAGACGTTCCAGAAGGGCGAGATGATGTACGGACCGTACCGGGAGCACGTCAAGGGCTACCGCGACCACGCCGGCCAGGTGCTCTGCGTGACGTACGAGGAGCTGCACAAGGACCGCGTCGGCTGCATCAAGCGCGTCGCAGAGTTCCTGGGGCAGCCGATGACGGACGAGCTCGCGGAGGTCATCTGCCACCGGACCAGCTTCGCCGAGATGAAGAAGAACCCGGCAGTGAACTACACTCACTGGCAGAAGGCGGGCGTGGTGCACCCCGAGAAGGAGGTCGGCGCGTTCATGAGGAAGGGCAAGGTGGGCGACTGGACCAACTACTTCACGCCGGAGGACGGTGAGGCGCTGCTGCAGTGGTCGCAGCAGTCAGTCTGAGTGCGGAAACTTCCACTTACCTCAACCCAAAAAACCTGTCTGACCTATACTCACCTTGGCCGACGCTTGGGATGACTTCGCTGTGTTTATCGGCTATCGCGCCTGTAGTGCAGGATGGAATGCCGTTGGCAATTATTTAAATATTGTGTGCATTTATTCAGTGCTGGTTTGACGTGAATGTAATGTGTTGTATCCATTTGTCGATGAAGTACACGTCTTGAACTGCATTGAGATTGCACTGTATATTTTATTTAATGAATAATACAATACACAGAGCGTGAAGTTTCGTTTTTGACCGGCCTCCAATACGTTTTAGGCTATGCAAAAGGAAACTATCGGAAAGTAAAGTCGAAGTTTTGTCACAGGACCGCAAGAGCACGGCGCCTAATTGTGTTCACATAATACGGTATCGTGGACCTTCACAAAGAAACACGTCATCAGCTGATGGTGCTCAAGTTGCCAATTCTATGCCACGGGAAATAACAGAAACACGAGAAACTGATAGATGATAGAACTCGGCTCCTATGGGACGCAGAAAAAAAAACGAAAATGCTGTTCGAAATTTCGTCAAAACATCCCGAAACTTATAAGGGCATTTTTTAGATCAGGTCAATTTTCAGGTCACCAGAGGTCATCAAAGGTAAGATTTTCCAGTTTTAGGACCTCGCTCGAGAAACCCCCCAAATATCTCGGGAACTATGATAGCTAGGAACACACGGAGAAAATCAATCGAAAGTTCTTGAAAAATGCAATCGCACTTGCTGTACTGAAACTTAAGCTCAGGTTAATAGTGTAGGTTCCAGAGGTCATCAAGGTCAAACAGGATATTTTTTGGCAAAACTGTTTTTCGCAACAAAACACTTTTTACCTTATAAGGCAATAATTTTGACGCCATCGTGTTTTCTCGTCAAGGCGCTTCAAATAATATTCGCGTTGACCAGGTTAACCCTATTAGTAGCAGGCTCCTGGCTACCCCTTTTAGTGACAGGGGGGGGGGGGATTCCAGTCCTCCAGAGATCTCGAGATCTACCCGTCCAATTTTCAAAAATGAAACGGCGTCTGATTCCCCTCAACACGATCTAAATTTATTTTAAAAAATACATTTTTTTTATATGGGGGCAACAAGGGGGCACAAACTACAAATATGAGAGGTATTTGTGATCCAACACAGCTGTCATGTTTATCAACCAATTTTAACGCAACTAATGGGGATCGATAGAGATTGAATTGGGATTGATATATGATGGTGAATTTGGAAAATTCAAAAATCATAGCGTTTTCAGGTCACTAAATTTGAGGGTAAAATAAATGCCTTATAAAACCATCTTTTCTCTTCTTTTTGTTTTCGATAAATAAAATGGTGCGCTATTGTGACATCGGACACAACAGTTATAAAGCATATTTTCATCCATAGGCGGTGCCAGGTTAGAGAAAAAGGGAGGCAAAATATACAAAAACTTCCTGTAAACCTCCCCTTTTCAAGTCCCTGAAACCGCCTCTGCCGTGCAATATGTATTATAGTTTGCTAAAATCAACTAATTTGCACTTGTTTCAATCACCATACACCTATGCAACTCCTTTATACTTCAGGCAGTTAGGAAGAAGCCGTGAAGTGCGCATCTCAGTATTATCGACAAATGTCACTGACAAAACTCCAAAAACCAGGCCCTGGAACCGCCTCTGTTAAGGTTAGGAACTCAAAATTTTGCTCCATATGTGAAATTCCATTCTAGGAAAAGTCCCCAAATTTCATGGATATGCTCCCAGCCGTCGGGAAATATCTGCAAAAAACATGAAGGGGGGGGGGGGGGATCCGCTCCCCCTGTCACTAATAGGGTTAAGTCAACTTAGACATTTGACCTCAGGTCAAGGTCAGGTGGTGACCCAAGTAGGTCATGCCGCATATTGGGAGATGAGTCTCGACGAGACAAACACATTGGTGCCGGTTTCACTTATCTATCTTCATTTTATCGAGTTATTTACAAAAAAGTGCTGGTGACCTCGATGACCTCGGCTGACGCTATAAGGGCCACTAAACAAAAATTGCACCTGATATGATAACCTGATCCAGAAGGAATTGGACTGTTATCATGCGTATCCTCGGAATAGGAAGCATTTGAATATTTCCCCATTGACTTATAATGGGAAGGTCACGAAATTGACCCAATCTTAGGTCACTGATATACAACATTTGAGATAAACGAATTGTAGGAACCTTATGACCTTATGAAAACCCGTAAGTTTGAAACCGATCGTCCAAAAACTATGGCTGTGGTATGACCGCAAACGTTTTTGTAGGTGGGGTCACGTGACTTGATCTGGTGACCTTACCTGAGATCACCTGAGGTCAGGAATTTCAGACTATATGGGTAACTGGTGCCCCAACAGCTGTTCTAAATTTGGTGGCACTGCAGGCTGCCGTTTTCCCGCTATCCTCGAAAAGCATGGAGGGGGGGGGGGGCGTCTAAACGTCCCCGGCACGGCGCGGGTTAAAACCGAAAACTGAGAGTTTTGATTTACGAGCTAAAATGGAAATCCTCACAGCTTACAATCCCAGTACATTAGAGTATAAATGTGTTTCTGGTATCATTTTAGCATGCTTGCTATTAGTCATGCAGATAAGCGACCACAAAGTACCTCCACTTCAGGAACACGTTGTAGCATACGGCTTACATCAATTTAATCCATAGTTATAGTTATGCTTGATCAATCTACTTTTGTGAAGTCGCGCATCAACGCTTTAATGTCATCATTATACAAATTTGATACTACCTATGAATTGATGGAACTTTTGAATCCGAGAGGGTTTTAGCTTGTCAGATACCATCCAGTTGCATGCAGCACCATGAGGCATAATATTCTTCTTCATGACATATTTTTTACTTGTGAAAAAGATCAAGGCCTTGTAAGAAAGACCTTGTCCTCCTTCTTTCCACTCCACCGTGCTGTGTGTTGAGCAGGTCATAGTGTCAGTTTTATGTCTCAGTTTCATGTTTCAACTCTCAGTTTCATGTTTTTTTAATCTGTTGTCTTAGTTCTGGAGCATATACTGTGGTGAAACACCTGTCATTGCAATCGACGAGCCGTGTTCCGGCGGATACGATTCTGATTAGATCTATCAAGCATTGCCGAGAGACCGGTTAGCGGGCTGCCGAAAAACACCTGTTCTGAGACCGGGCTGCAAAAACGCGTTGTGGCACACGCCTATCGCCCTATCTGATGATTGACCAACGGTTACGTTAATAATATCACATGCATAGTGCAAGGGCCTGTGCCACGGTGCGTACGCCCCACGCCTGCTCCACTGTGCACACTGGGTGGTTGCCACAGCTGGAGTTCAACAATGGAGCAATGTGTTCCCTTCCTCCGTTCAGTTCGTGCACAAACGTGACGTGCTCCCATTGTTCACGTGCGTAGCTGGGGAAAGAGGCTGATTGGCTGAGACATACCCTATGATAATAGTGGCGTTTGATCTGATACTGATCTATTTAATGTCTCCCGTCATATTTTCTCACAATAAGGGTAAAATAAGTAAGAAAATATAATTGACCGTTTTTGCCTTCAGAGCGGAATCTTGATGCGGAGGAAAGCGACAAATACCTTGCGAAATACCCGTGCAATGTTCCGTATCCAGTAGTCTCGTCACGATTCTGCTCCGGTTCGTGTTCCATCTGATGACGTGACATCTGCCGCCGGCGGTCGGCCGGAAGTGACGTCACAGGGGCGTGTGACCGGCACGGGTGGACCTAGAAAGACAGTCGACTGTCAATTGAGCTGAACCGGCTTCGGTTGACGTAATGTAGAGATGTCAAAATATTGCAATCACAGGGGTGCCGGTGGTTGTAAATGTACGCATTTAATTTCAACTCATTTCTCAAGGCGGGACTTTTCAAACAAAATCCACGATGAAACGAAAAGGAATTGCGCAAGTGCCTTGCCGTACCTTGTGAAGAAACCAAAGCGACTCTTGCTGAATGTTTTAGGGCAATCAGGCATTGCATGCTGTTAACTTATTGACTACACTGGCGGATCCAGCCGTCCGGTGGGGGGGGGGGGGGGAGGAGGAGGGGCACATGCGGAACTTTATATACTTTTGGGGTTGTAGCTACAACTACATCTGAAAAAATTACAACCCCAATTATGAATATTACAATTCCAACATTGCCAGTAAATGCATACCTAGGTAAATAAATACTGTGAATGGTACGCAAAATCACCAAAGTATTTTTCAATAAGAATCATAACAAAATAATTAATAAATATATGAACACAGAAAGGAACAAACGTTAAAATGTAAGTAAAGTTTGTCATAAAATAACATTTAAAATCCAACAATAGGTAAAACATATTATCCCAAAATTACTGAGAAAGACTATATAGGTACCCAGGGGCGTAGGATCATATTCAGTTGGGTCATAAACACTAAAAAAAACACGCAAAATCACCAAAGGATTTTTCAATAACAATCATAACAAAATAATTAATACTTATTGACACTACTTATTGACAAACAGGTAACTTTTTTCAATTTCAGACACACAAAATGGCTATATAAGTGTTAACATCAAAAACATGAGCAAAGCAAGATTGAGTGTAGCATATTTAACATTAGTTTTAGTTCTGAATAAATGTCACACATTAGAATGCACCCTTACGCAGTTGGTCAAAGGTATTGCAATTTGAGTTTAAATATGTTGGTGAAATTGACACTTAATGAAGAACTTGACCAATATTATAAATATGTTTGTGTCTGAAAGCAAGGGCGCCACCACCTTCCTGAAGTGTATGTGTGTGGGGGGGGGGGGGGAGGCATTCCGAAGTTGATTCTTTCCATGCAACGCCCATAGGCGTAATGTTAAAATATTAAAATGTTGGGGGGACACGTCCCCCCCCCCCTGTGGCAGAGCCCCTGTCTGAAAGCATACCAATCATCCTAAGCTGGAAAAAGAGCAGAACTAATCGTAGACCTAAATCAAATGAGTTTAAAATCATGATTATCACAACCTTCATTTTTTAGCCAGACAAACATTATTTTCACAAGGTATACCTGGCCATGGTGTTGAAAAGTAGAGGGAGGGCCACATCAGTAAAAGCCATTTTAAAAGAAAATAACCTAATCCAATGCGCCTAATCCAACATCAATCAAACCAAAACTTATCGAAAACAGCAGAAATATTGAAAAGTAATAACACACATACGTCAATGCGACGGACAAGATAAATACGTATATTTTTGCATAGCTGCGGCATATTTGTCTCTTTTATTATTACTAAAATAATGTTCTTTGTTTCTCGCCTATTTTTTTGCCTTGTGGGAAATATGTTATATGTATTTTTATATCTCAGCTGTAATATATAAAAGAACCGGACCTGGACCATTGGCATCACCAGAAATTTTAAGTTCGAGAGACCATTTTTCTGGCAGACGTTCGCGTCCTAAGCAACGACTTTGACTAGGAATACATACATAATATTTTGCCAAAAAAATAAGATTTCGATGTCGAGGCGAACCTCCGATTTCATCATCCTGCTCCATTATTCCGAACCTAAAATATATGCATCGATGTCTAGGGGTTATCAGTCCCCAGTTTCACTGGTCCCCAGGTTCACTCACTCGACCAGTGTCACTTACACTAGGATAGCCCTCGGATGGCCTGAGGGGCCTTCAGTCAGCCTGAGGAGCCTTCGGTCTGAGGGTCCCTTAGCTCGTTAGCAGACTTGTAACGACTCATTTTTTTAGTCGACTCAAGTCTGGCTAAAAAATGATGACCCTTAGCTGATGATTACCCTAAACAAAATAATACCCCGGTCGCCGACACAGTTACAACCCCAACGAAAAACAAAAAGTTCCGCCTCGGGGGGGGGGGGGGGGGGGGGGAACTAGGGTAGGGTCAAAATTAAAACTCCCCAGATTTAGGCCACTTTATTATTATGGCTACCGATTTTACGTTACAAAAAAAAAATACAATGAGCCTACGGAGATGGGAGATGCCTGCCGTTTTACTTGTCGGCTTAGAGAAAATGCATACAACTGCTGGTGACTTGGGTCAGTAGACAAGTTCATGTTTTAGGTAGTTGATATTTGTAAGTACCTATAACCAGGGCTGCGGAGTCGACATAATTTTAGGAACTCCGACTCCGACTCCAACTCCGGTCTGAAAAAAATCAACTCCGACTCCGACTCCGACTCCGGCCTATATCCGTTCTCCAACCGCATGCTAAGCAATATCTGCAATGCCATCTATTTTTTCGTTTCTTTTTATTCTTAACAGTATGAAGAACAATGCTAAGCCGCCCGAGCACGGGCGCGGCGTGCCGGCCGCGCGTCCAGCCGAGTCGAGGCTGAATAAAATGAAGATAAGAACGTGAGACCGGCACCACTGTGTAATGTGTATGTCTCGTCGAGACGCGTCCGACATTGCGCAGCACGACATACCTGGCTCATCACATGACCTTAAATTACCTTGACCCATGAGGTCAAATTTTGAATTTGACTTAGGTAACCTGGTCACCATGCAACGGTGTCGATTTTTCAAAACGGTTGGGGGGGGGGGCGAGCACACTTGCAGATTCAGCCTCTCTCCGTGTGTGTGGGGTCTTTTTTTGTGGCTAAAAGATACCCCCATTTTTTCCTCTACGGATTTGGGTCGGTCACCTTACTTTGGTATTCGAGCTTAAGAAATTCGTTTTCAAATTCAAAAACAAAATGTACATGTTTTTCCGAAAGAATCAGTTGGTTTTTATTTTTGGAGGTCAAAAACACAAGGTTTTGCGAATCCGAGATTGCCATTTTGAAGAGAATGTCATTTGCTTTCTTTTAACGTTGGTTTTTGTGCAATATGCTTCAAAACTTTATTTTCTACGATTGTTCAAACATTTATAATTTTTCCACCAATAAATGGCATGCCATGACGTCAACATCATTATCTCCCAAAATACTACATCAATTTAGTTGGAATTCGGTGAGAAGACTTAAAATTGATGCAGCATAAGGTACTGAAAGTTTGACGTTGATATCTATCATAGTTGTCAAGTTATTGAGAAAATCCGGGAAGGGACAGATTCTGCCTGCCCCCCCCCCCCCCCCCCCCCCCCCCCAGCAGGGCGCAGGTAAGTGTCACCGGGGCTGCTTGAATTGCATCAGGTGTGCTGTTTTGTCTATCATTGAAAGCAAGGGATACATACAAACTTCAAATTCAATCACTAGATAAAAAACTTCCGTTTTCATTCAGTTTTCTCCTAAGATCATTGTGTTTCACTTTCAGTGCAGGGAACGCGCAGGAAGCATACTTGTATTGAATGCCCCTCCCAGATTCCTGTGGTGGTGGTGGTGGTGGGAGGGGGAGGCATTTTTCCCTGATTCCCCCTCCCTCTGGCTCCGCCAGTGCCAGCAATTACCGCCAAGGAGAGCCTCTGTCAGACATTTAACCCAGCATTGACTGGGATCCTCAGCCGAACGCCATTGACTGGGGGGGGGGGGGGGGGGGGGGGCGTTAAACGCGGTTATCTTCCGAACCAATGATCGCAGCGAGACGCGCAAGGCGCCATTCGAAAGCTCGCAATAATATAAATATAATGCATGCTTCAAAATTGCAAAGTGAGGTCAAATGTCAGGTCACAGTCAGGTCACAGTCAGGTCAAAGGTCAAAATCGACGTATTTGAGTTTATGGGCCATACTTTCCAGCAAAAGCCATCGATTACGACCATGATCACCCAAAGCGCTGCCAAAGGTATTATAAAAATCCCGCATGGGATAAAGTGAGATTGTTGGCAAAGATCAAAGTCAAGGTCAGGTCACAGAAATTCACTATGCGCAAAATATCTACGAAAGTCATGCAACACATGTTTTATGGGTTATTTGCCACGTATAATTCGATAGTGATAGTCATTTTACCAACTGAATTAATTTACGTGTAATTATTGTCAAGTTCAGGTCAAGCTCAGGTCACTGAAGGTCAAAATTTGAAATGGATAAATATAAATAAAGAAAGCATGTTTATGGATCAGTTTTCTCTCAGGAATACAGATCTGGTATTCATTTGCCTGTATCTGGTCAATAAAAGCCAAAAAACGCAATTTCAAAATATGACGTCATGAGTTACCCATACTTTAGATGTCATAAGTCAGTCAAAAATAGAGATATCTGTTTGCAATTTGGCATAGTAGTTACCTATGTATAGATCACTGACATATCTTGTTTTTTTAATATTTTAGAAAATTTTGATTTTGTGATCATTTTCCCAAAAAACGTTTTTTGAGTTTTTGAGGGTCAAAAACGAAAATTTTAAAAAAATCTGATACGGCTGGTTTGTAGCCCTTGCAATGTACTATCTTTTGCCGTTTTTCGATTGCATTTTGCTTTAGATGATGCATTTGTACGGCCTGGCAAAGTTTAGCTGATTTTGGTGTAAAACTCGTGTGTAGTGACGGCACTAAATTCGCTATAACTCGAAAAATTTCGACGAAATTTCTTGATGTTTTCACAAAAGACGTAATCATGATTTATAAGAAGGTACCCGAAGTTATACGTTGAAAGCGCTATTAGTTTTTCAGTTATTGCGAAAATTCATCAGGGGGAGGCGTTAAACGCCCCCAGTCAATGGCGGGTTAATTAAATTCATTTTCCCATTTTCCAAATTTGTATAAGCTTGCGAAAGTTATGTCATACCGCGAAGCGGCGCGACATTTTTCGGTTTTTGACTGTGGATAACTGGATTTTGACAGCTGCAAAGGCAAATTGTACAATTTTACGATAAATTGGGAACGCGCGGGGGGGGGGGGGGGGGTGGTACTTGTAATGAATGCCCTCCCCCCAGATTCCTGTGGGGGAGGTGGCATTTTCCCCTGATGCCCCTCCCCCTGGATCCGCCAGTGGCCGAACAGGGACGGATCCAAGGGGAGCCTATCAGCGCCATGGCTTTACCGAAACCACCAAAATCGGCTGCAAATTCACATATTTTAAAGAAATTATAGGCAACTTGTACAAAGGACAGTATTTGTAATCAGTTAATAATGCAAAAACAGACGAAATCTCATGAGTTTTGGAATTCTGTCGGACGGCCCCTCAAACCAACGTTTTGGCCGGTCTGCATCCGCCAGAAGGTCCGAGTCCTTACTTGAAACCCTTACTTAGTAAAACAGCAATGTTAACCTGCCATTGAATAGGAGGGAGGGGGGGGGGGATATCTCCCCCTGACGAATTTTCGCAATAGCTCAAAAACCAATAGCGATATCAACGTGAAACTTTGGGTAGGTACTTTCTCCGACACCTATTTACGTCTTCAGTGCATAAATGAAGAAATGTTGTCGATAACAAAATCGAGATATAACGAATTTAGTGACGTCACAACACACGAGTTTGGCGAATAAAAAAATCAGCTAAGCTTTAAGAGATCATACATAGTCTATATTTTAAGCAAAATGCAATACAAAAAAGTCAGAAAATAGCAAATGGCAAGGGCTACAAAACAAATTCTCGGATTTGTGAAAACTTTGGTTTTTGACCCCTATTTAAAAAAAAAAAAACATTTCTTCGGAAAAATGCCCTAAAAATCGAACATTGTAAATATGTAAAAAAAATGCACCGGATTTCGCATCTTTATACATAAAGAGGGGATTTTAAAAAAAAAAAAATGTAAAAGCTGCGTAGACTTTCTTTTGAAATAGGAAACGTGTCAATTTGTTGCCCATTTCAGGTTGTTTGGGAGGCTTGGCCGCTTTGCCCCCTGGCCTCTTGGATCCGCCAGCGGAAAAAAAAACATTGGGGGGCCGTACGGGTACCATTGGTGGGGGGGGAACTCAACATTGAAGGGGGGGGGGGTGATGGCCACCCCAAAAGTATATAAATAGGCACCTATGTCACCGTGGTATAATTCGAATCTCCTTGACGAAACGAGCACGATGATATTAAAATGGGCGCCGTGTGACCGTAAGAGTCGGTTTGTCCAAAGCCCCAATCATCATCAGATGACGTAAAAATTATTGCCCTATCTTCATTAGGCGCAAATCTATCGCTAGTTGAGTAAACATTCCACTCGATTCATTTTCCACTCATTTTCTTTCGAAAGATATGTAAAGTTAATGCCCCTAGGCCGACCGCTATTCTACCGACCAAAGTAATTTCCAATTACCAAAAAGTCGACTCCGACTCTGGACCGGAGTCGGAGTCGGTAAGATTTTAGCGACTCCGACTCCGACTCCGGCCAAAGCTGCCGACTCCGACCGACTCCGACTTCGACTTCGACTCCGACTCCGCAGCCCTGCCTATAACAGCCTGGATTATTCAATTCTGCACAGGTACGCCAAATTTTGCGCGCTCTCGGGTCCGGGACGTATATCGCGCCGTCTCCACGTACCGCAGCCGATACAAATGTTAATCGCGCACGCCAAACTCTCCGGAAAGGGGCGCCAAGCGGCCCGGGGATGTCATGCAGTCCGGACAGGGATGTCATGCAGTCCGGACAGGGACGCCGAGCGGCCTGAGGGCGCCAAGCAAGCTAGACAGGGACGCCAAACTCTCTGCAGCGAGTCGCCGAGCGGTAAGGAGAGGGGCGTCGAGCGGTAAGGAGAGGGGCGTCGAGTGGTAAGGAGAGGGGCGTCGAGCGGTAAGGAGAGGGGCGTCGAGCGGTAAGGAGAGGAGCGTCGAGCGGTAAGGAGAGGGGCGTCGAGCGGTAAGGAGAGGGGCGCCGAGCGGTAAGAAGAGGGGCGTCGAGCGGTAAGGAGAGGGGCGTCGAGCGGTAAAGAAAGGGGCGTCGAGCGGTAAGGAGAGGGGCGTCGAGCGATAAGGAGAGGGGCGCCGAGCCGCCGGGAGAGGAGCGCTGAGCGGCCCGAAGGGGGCGCCAAATGGCCCGGGATGTCACATGCAGTCCGGACAGGGGCGCCGAGTGGCTCGGACATTGATCATCCCGGGGGCGCCCAGTTGCCAGGGGAGGGCGCCGAGCAATGCGGACACTCGCCGAGCGGTCCATAGGGTTGTCGTTCAGCCCGGGGGCGCCGGGCGGTCAGGGGGCGCCAGGCGGCAGGGCGCCTCAAATAATCCAGCTTCACGGGGCCCTGGATAGTCAGTAGGTCGCCCACAATTGATCCAACATCAAGGTGCCCGCAAAATTAAGCGGGGCGATTAAAACTCGCTTCTGAATTAGTTTAAGTGTAAACCAACCCTATTGGGTCAACAGGACGTGACATTGGTAGACAATAGCAAATATTCATTGTGGGTGCTCAGGGCGGATTGTGGGTGCTCAGATCAGGATTGTGGGTGCTCGAGCACCCATAAAGATATAAAATTACACCCCTGGACGGTACCCTGACCAGGCACGTAGCCAGGATTTCGCCCAGGGGGGGGGCGCCTCGAAAGGGCCCCCTTCCCGAGTGTTGAAAGCGCCCCTTCCCGAACGTTGAAAGGACCCCACTCCCGAGCGTTGAAAGGGCCCAGCAGGACGGATGAAAATGTCCGCTAGAAGGGTCCGCTACATGTTCAGGGGCCCTTCTGACCCGCCCAGGGGCTCTTTTGGTCTGGTTAAGGGCCCCTCTGACCTGCATAAGTGCCCTTTGAACTTCATAGGGGCCCTCTCGTCTGTCCAGGGGTCCTTCAGCCTGCTCACTGGCAAGGGACTGACTGCGCTTTGTCGCCATGCCGACATGCTCAGGGCCCCTGCAACCTGCCCAGGGGCCCCTCCGACCTACACAGGGGACCCTATGTGCCGGCTAGGGGCTCATTCGGCATATTCAGGGCCCTGCTGACCCACCCAGGAGCCCTTTTGGTATGATCAGGGGCCCCGCCGACCTGCACTGGGGGTCCGTGGAAATTTGCCACGGACTCCCAATCATGCAGATCACCAATCATTCACCAATCACCAATCATTCCCCAATCATGCAGATCGTGTGACCATTATTCATAGTTTTATTTCACCTTTTGTAGCCATATTGACCGACCTCGACAATATGACAAAAGTGGTATTAAGGTGAGGACGCCGGTTGTCCGTTCAAAATAATATGTTCAAAATAAACCAGAAATCATGTATTACATGACTATAATAGATCCCATAAGGTCCGCTGAATTAATCTTTCCAGTTAAAAATGCCAAGGCCCCACGTTTTAGGTCAGGGGAGCCAACAATGTTAACTGTACCCCCACTTTTGAGAGATTACTCCCTCTTTGATCGCTGATATTGGTTCAATATCCGTTCGCCGGAGTAAAGTCCACTCCGTAGCTCAATTGGGAGAGCTCCTACACTAAAGATTTGACCCGCCCTGACAAGGTTGGTTGGACCCGCTTCGGCGCCCCTCATCCACAAACACAAGTGGATAACCCTCCTATCCTTCCTATCTCCTATATATCTATTTGAGTAGTGTCCGTTTTGCACTCGAAACACAGCACGGTTTTCGTGTCTGTCCGCGGTTGAATTCACGTGCCTTTGTGAGCATGGAACCTCCGTCCCGGAGAATCCCCGAGAAATATTAATATTTGAGCGGCGTCTGTATTTCCGAGCTGGGAAAACACAGCCAACAATCTGTGTGTAATTCACGTGCCTTTATGCATAGAGAACCCCCAATCCGGAAAAATTCGTTAAATTACAAGTGTGTTAAATAGCTATAGCTATGTGTCGGAGATGGGTTGGTTTTAGTTTGAGATGCAACAAGTCCGATAACTCCGACAAGTTCGAATGCATAGGGAACCCCCAATCCGGAGAAATTCGTTAAATTACAAGTGTGTTAAAGGGATTATACGGGTTTTCCCAGAATAATTGAGTTACATAGTAAAACGTACTTATACAGGTGGTAGAAGTCCCACGGTAGCCACATTTTTTCCTGAAAATAACCTCTTCTGCACGTAAGGACATTCCAAAGTGCACGGTGATGCCACCGCGTATTTTCTGCAGGACCGGCTGAGGCAGAGCCAGTCATCTCTTTTATGCTAATAAAAACACCTCACTTATGGCATATTTCCGGTAAAATAAGCAATATTTGAAAGAAAATAAACTTGTTTTGTTCCATCGACACCAGCAGTTACCTAGTTTTCCCATAAAATTCTATATTTTTCATGAATTTTCATGCCAACAAATTAATACGCCACCACCAAATTCTCAACGACAAAGGCCAGAGATAAGAAAACCACAACAACACAAAACCTCAACGAACAGTGTGTAGTAATACAAAGTCCCGCCAGTTTTGAATTGCATAATAATTTTGTGATCCAGTGTAGGACTCTCCAGTGTAGGATTCAAAACTCTAAAATTGATCTTAAGATAAAAGTGGTGGACAGTAGTGCCGATCAAGTACTCGTTATCTGCTACTAGTCTCGAAAAACGCCCAAGTTTTAACGCTGATAATTGCTGAAATAATGGACTAAATGAGCATTAAGGTCCCTGTTATATGTGTTAAACGTGTTTAAAGCTCATACAACTGCAAAAGAGTGCATTTACTTTGAGGACGGAAACCCGTATAATCCCTTTAAATAGCTATAGTTATGTGTCGGAGATGGGTTGGTTTTAGTTTGAGATGCGGCAAGTCCGACAACTCCGACAAGTCCAAATCGATTTGCAAGTCCAACAAGTCCCAACAAGTTCAACAAGTCCAAGTATATAAATCTCCATCTATCAATCAAATATCCATCCATTTATGGGATTGCGACGCGGAGCGAGCACAAGGCGCTAGTCCTATATATCTATTTGAGTAGTGTCCGTTTTGCACTCAAAACACAGCAACGAAAACGACTCTGTCCGCGAATGGAATGCAGGTTTTAAGCACGTGCGCTAGTGAGGTGGGTCTTTCGTCCAGGAGATTACCGACAATTTTAATCCGAGCCGAGGTCCCGGCCGCAAGTTTACAACCATGCTACGGATTTTTTCTTTCTTTCTTTATTTATTTCACGTCATCAGGTATTTCCACACAATAGGGCTATTTTAATACCTTCGTCATACATTGGTGTAGCACAACATTTGCGTCGCAAACAATTGTCAAGAAGCTGCGTCAATAGATCAAGAAGCTTCAGTCAATATCTCTCTTACATGCCTTTTAAAAGTACACACACTAAGACGATGTAGATGATTGTCAATGACATAGCGATTGTACAGTTGGGATCCACGGTATATGAAGGTGCGCTTTCCATGGTTGTTGCGGGGACGAAAAAGCGATAGGTGAGATGATTGTCGCGTTTGTCGCAAGCCTGATTGATGGTTAAATGACAGGCTTTGGCGCAGTCCGACCGGCAGGTTTAATGTTAAAATCTTGTGCATCATACATAAATCAAAATATTCTACAAGTTTCGGAACAGTGAGCCAGCCTAACTCCTTTAGGACATCTGAAACATGATCGTATTTCCGGCGACCAGAAATGACTCGTGCAGCGAAGTTGAGCACCTTTTGAAGTTCCTGAATTACACTTTTGCTAGCACTACCATATACTTGAGTACAATATCTAATGTGAGAGATCACAAGAGAATCCACTATACGGGGCAGGACAGAAGCTGGCAGAACGTGTTTGGCATGGAGGATTCCGATAAGAATACCAAAACATCGGTGTATGACATGTTTCACGTGCGGTTGCCACGACAGAGTTGAGTCCATAATCATACCTAAATTCTTAACACTTTCCGAGCACAACAGGTCCTCACCCATAAATCTCACCTTCGGCATAATTCCTATCCGAGCAATCTGACGCCTGTTACCACATACCATCAGTTCTGTTTTAGCTGCATTAACCATCATCCCGTTTTGCAAAAAACAGTTGCTCAAAATGCCTAGAACGTGCTCCATGGCACTCTCCATGTCTCGTATTTGGTCACGTGGTCCCGTAATAGCTAATTGTGTGTCATCTGCATATCGAATGAGAGTGACGCGGAAGCCACTAATAGAAGACGGGATGTAAGATGCAATGTCATTACTTAAGATGTTAAACAACAAACTTCCTAAAACTGTACCCTGGAAGCAGCCTATTGATATTGGTAATGATTTGGATAGACTTTCCCCTACGCGCACTTTTTGAGTATGACCTTCAAGGATTGCTTTTAAACCATCCAGTTCTGACCTGTAAAAGCTCTAAATTTTTTCAGAATAGTGCTATGGTCGACAACATCAAAACAACGACTCAAATACAATAGAGCTAGTAAAGAAATTTCTGATCTATCCATTCCCTTAATAATTTCGTCTGTCATGGACAGGAGCGCTGTAGACGTGGAATGGTTTGAAAGGAAACCATGCTGATCATTACTAAATAAACAATCATCCTTCATATATTTTGTGAGTTGAACGTGCACGATTTTCTCAACGATTTTGCAAATTAAACTTACAATTGTGATGAGTCTGAAATTCGCCGGATCCGAAGGGTCGTTCCTTTTATACAGCAGGAGGACTTCCGCCCTCTTCCAGCTTTCTGGCACGGTTTCCGTAACGATACGATTTGCGATAACGATAACGATTTGCCGTGAACTCAAAGAACGCATTTCACCACCACTTACATTTCTCTCGGTTGATAACGTTGGTGCTGAGGCTTGTTACCTTCGTTGGTCGTGAGCCTTGTTACCTTCGTACCGTAGTGCAGTAGGCAGCGCGTCAGTCTCATAATCTGAAGGCCGTGAGTTCGATCCTCACTGGGGGCAGTTCTTTGATGATGATATATATTCGCTGTTGACTTTAAAAAATACGTCGTGTCGATGCTGTTCAGATACTCCATCGTGCAAAACCAGGGCCTGCTCTGCTCAGCTTTTTGAAATCCGGAGAAATATTAATATTTGAGCAGCGTCAGCTATCTGTGTGAGATGGGTTGGTTGGAGTTCAAGATGGATTGGGGGTGCAAGTAAAAAAAGTCCAGTAAAAAAGTCAAAAGTCGAAAGTATAAAAAGTAAAAACGTAAAAAGTTTAAAGTATTTTTTTTTTAGTAAAAAGTACAAACAGAAATAAGTAAAAAACAAAACAAAAAAGACCAGTAAAAAAAGTCCAACAAGACCAACAAGACCAACAAGTCCACAAGTCTACAAGTTCAACAAGTCCAACAAGTCCACAACTCCACAAGTTCAACAAATTCACAAGTCCACAAGTCTACAAGTCCAACAAGTTCAAGTCCAACAAGCTATCAATCACGTCAAATCAAATCTCCATCCATCTTTCGGGATGCAATCTATCGGGATTGCGACGCGGAGCGAGCAACAAGGCGCTAGTTTGTACTATTTGAGGCATCCCCGTAGACACCTGTTAAGTCATGGGTGCATTGTTCAGATAGACTATGTTCGACTTACAGGAGCGCGGCTTGCAAGAATAATGCATCACCATTCGTAGATACGGCCTGATCACCAGCAGCACCAAGCTGGGCTCATCACGTGACCGCGCAGAGGCTGGAGTCGTGCATCGTCAGGCAGTTTGCAAACTGCCTAGGCAGTTTTAATACTGCCTGGCAGTTTCGAAACTGCCTGGATTATCAGGCATTTAGCAAGCTGCCTAGGTTTTCAGGCAGGTTCGAAATTGCCTGAATTGAGCCAGGCGGTTTCGAAACTGCCGGAGTTTTCATATCGCCTGTAACATATATACATTGAAAACTGTGAGGTCATTAGCGTAGGAATTCATTCGTTTAGCGGTTAACCGTTGATAACGACACGTTGGCGTTTCCTTCTGAAATAGAACCTAAAATATATCTAAAATATAAAGATATTCCATCCGGGATTCCAAATTTGTGAATATAAATATGCGGTGGTTATCACTAAGAAATGTTGAATTAAATGCTGTTTACATGATTTCAAGCAGATATTCTTCCTCCATAGGTAGGGAGGCGAATATGTTGCGAATACTGGTGAATACCGATAAAGTAGATGCTAACTAACTGTCCATTGTTATCTAAGTCGGGGGAGATGCAGGCACGTAGCCAGGATTTTGTCCAGGGAGGGGGGGGGGGGTGGCGCCTCGAAAGGGTCCCTTCCCGAGAATTGAAAGGGCCCCTTCCCAAGCGTTGAAAGGGCCACACAAAACGAATGAAAAGGCACGTTACAAGGATGGAAAATGCAGTATGACAGGTATGGCATGGGCCATACCAACTTTTAGGAGCTGGAGTTAGCAAACTGCCATATCAACTTTGGAACCAGCGACACACATTTTGAATCAGCTATACCAACTTGGAATATTTTTAAAGCTCAAAACCTGGAACTCTTAAACAAAATTTTGTGTCTTATGCCCTGGATATGCTTTCTCATCAATGCGTCGCATTGCGTATGGTGCGGACCTCTAAAAAATACTATATTGTGCGTTTACAAGTGCGGTAAAAAGTGCTAAAAGTGGTAAAGATCCCATGATATCGTGATTCGCGCGGTCTCGTCGGCCCTTTTCGGCGCGCGCAGCGCGCCGAAAAGGGCCCTCCTGGACTCCAGGGGGGAGGGGGGAGGGGGCACCCGCCGCCCCCCCCCCCCTCGGCTACGTGCCTGGGAGATGGCAGAATGGAAAGAATCGGAGATCTGGGCCAATTTACCCACTTCGATTGCTCGTGTTCAACCAGATAACACAAGCATGTCTCACTGAACGTCGCCGCTTCATAACTATGGACCAGAGGCCGACTCCCTTGATTTATCTCTCAGGTGTACCGGTCTCGCCGGGCCACCATAGGTGTAGGAACGGGGAGGGGGGACCATGGGACCCCAGTTTTTGGGCTGGGGGGCTAACAATGATAACTGGCCCCTTCATTTTTGAGCGATTTCTCCTTTTTCGATCACCGTTATTGGTTTTAGATAAATGCTTTAAAGTTGGGAGATTACCGATGAATTCCTAACCCCGCAATTCCATAACCCATAAGCATACCTAGGAACCGGGGGGGGGGGGGGAGGGGAGTGGGGAAGGGGAGGGGTGGAAGGCCAAGGCCCCACGTTTTAGGTCAGGGGAGCCAACAATGTTAACTGTACCCCCACTTTTGAGAGATGAATCCCTCTTTGATCGCTGATATTGGTTAAATATCCGTCCGCCCTAGTAAAGTCCACTCCGTAGCTCAGTCGGCAGAGCGCTAAACTAAAGATCTGCCCTGCCCTGACAAGGTTGGTTGGAGTCGCTTCGGCGCTCGCTATTTTGCTCCTGGTGGAGATGACCTGTGGCCGGTGGCAGCGGCCGCATTCAAGGTCAGAAGAAGCCAGTGGGTCGGGCGGACCTTTGCCTTTGCGAGCCCTTTAGAGCCTTTTGGGTGATTAATCCCTCTTCGATCATTCAGTATTGGTTCAATACCATTATTGGTTCAATAAATGATATTGAACAGTATTGGTTCAATACCATTACTTAACCTGCGCTCCGCTGGGGGGGGGGGGATTGTCCCGCTCCCGAATTGTCTCAATAACTTAACGGTTATAGTTATAGATATCAACGTCAAACTTGTTCTGCTTTATGCTAAATTAATTCCACACATTCCTTCAAAACTTCCACGAAGTCGGTCAAGTGCATTGGGAGACAATGACGTTTTAGTGAGGTCATGTCGCGCCGTTTTTGGTGAAATGAGGATAAATATTTGAAAATTCGTATAAAATACAAGTTTTGAAGCAAATTGCAAAAAAAGGCACGAAAAGAAAGGAAATTATATTTTCTTTCAAATGGCTATCTCAGATTTTCGAAATGTAAGTTCTGGGGACCCCAAAATTGATTTGGGGGTAATTTCCACTTAGTCAACATTTTGAAAAGTATAAAAAAACGGAAAACATGACTGAGGGCCAAGTGTGGACAATACCCAAATACAATTTTAAAGCAATATGGTCATACTTGATTGAAATATGGGTCCCCAAGTATGAATAACTCATGACGTCATTTTGTGAAATGTTTTTTATATATTTGAATGACCAGATACAGTCAAAAAAACACCACCACTGTATTTATGAGACAAAACTGGTGTAGAAACATGCTTCTTTTGTATTTAGATTAATCAATTAAAATTTGTAACCTTATGTGATCTGACCTTGACCTGCACTTGACATAAACTTAACTTAAAGGAATTTGCACCAGTAAAACGCCTTTTTGGGCGATGCTGAGCGAGCGCACTCTGGTAAAGATAAAACAGGTTTGAAATATGAAACGGTAAGGGTGCACTCGTGGTAGTAACACATAGTCATTTTAGTCCTCCAGAAAAATTGCCAGGCCTCAATGCATACCAACATAAAAATTAAGTTGTATTAAATTGTGTATGATCTCCTTTCCAAATCCGCCAAAAGGGAGAACGTCCTGAGCGCTGCATGCTTCAGCGTATAAATCAATGCTTATATTAATACAGCCATTTTTTATCAATAATTATTTTAGCAAGGTTTTTTGTTAATTTCTATGTTCGCGTGTGCCAACTGCCACGCGCTGTGGTACCACCTCTATCAGAACGCACCATACCAAAAACAAAATTGATTTGATGGACCTATCCAATGGTGAAAACCCAATCCCAATCGGAGCAGTGGTTGCGAAGTTATTGGCTTCCGAAAAGCGTCTGTATGGCAGTGTCGGGCCTGGTCGGGCCGGGTCGGGCCGGGTCGGGCCGGGTCGGGCCGGGTCAAATGTAAATTTGTCTAGTAAGTTGACGAGAAACCTCACGCTTCGCGCCCGCTCGGTAATGACATCCAATAGCCTTTTTCATAAAGGTCGATTTGTAACTTTTGTATGTGTAAGATTGTAGGTTTGTAGTTGTAGTTGTACAAATATGTTTCATAAAGCAAAAACTACAATTTACAATCACAAACAACAAATCTACAAACCTACACATACTAATTGTACAAATCCCGGTCCAAAATGCCTGATGTGTTTCATAAAGAGCAGCTGAGTCCCTAAACAACGGACCAATTGTATAATTTATCAGGCAAACTACACATGCAATCTACCATGCCCCTTCGGTGTGTAGCAAACCGAATCCTTGGAGCGGAGAACACCTGTACGGTATTACGGAGAACATCTTTTATGAGAACATTTTTTTTGGCCTCACCATTTGAACAGAAAACTCCTCCCGTGTCGTTTAGCTCTACGAATTTTGCATCCACATAATCAAATATATCATTATTTCCAATTATCTGGAGTCTCCTGAATGCAGGTACCCACATCAATACACGTGCCGAATATTAACTGGGACTTTTCATTAAGCGCGTTCGAATCACGACGACGGAGACACTTTCTTCACACTTATATTTATAGATATAGAGTGATCTTACCTCCTTTCTCTCCCGGATCTATTGGAAGTGTTTCACCTGCTTTTGCCTCAGTGCCACGGGTGGAGTTTCCTATTCAAATGGTGCGGCCACTGCCCCACCAACTTTGTGTTTTGCCAAACCAACTCTTGACACTAGCGAATAATCGCCCTTTCCAAATCTTCCACAGTCGCGGTGTTTATTTACAGTTTCTGCTTGATCCGAAAATAAATGTTCTTGTCATTTTCTTTGCAGTAACGCCCTTTTTCATATAACTTATATTATTTCAGTATCAAATATTTTTCCTTCAAAATAATCACAATGTTATAATATTAGAACAGGTGAATTCGGGATATTTGATATATTTCTTTGTGTCTTTGACGCACCTCAAGAACCTTGTTTATTTACTTTTGTCAGCTGACGCAAACAAAAGCTACAATCGCCGCCGAATTTACAACCCCCGCTGATGTGGTGTGTGTAGTGTTTATGAAACGTGCTGGATTTGTAGGTTGTAAAGTTCAAATTACAAACTACAACTACAACAGGTTTGTACAATTTCTTTATGAAAAAGGCTACAGGTGGCGAAAATGACTACACTATCAAATTCTACGTGTAAAATAATCCGTAAAGCATGCGTCGCATGACTTTAGTAGACCTCTAGTCAATTGAGCTGAACCGGTTTCGGTTGACGTAATGGAGAGATGTTAAAATATCGCAATCAGGGTTTCCGGTGGTTGTAAATGCACGTATTTAATTTCAACTCATTTCTCAAGGCGGGACTTTTCAAACAAAATCCACGATGAAACGAAAAGGAATTGCGAAAGTGCCTTGTCGTGCCTTGTGAAGAAACCAAAGCGATTCTTGCTGAATGCTTTAGAGCAATCAGACATTGAATGCTGTTAACTTATTGGCTATTGCACACATTCACAACGATATCCCCACGACATATACCTAGATATCATTTTAACGAAACATGTTCTGGACATCAGCACACCTCCTTCAGCGATTCCAGTAAAAGGTACGACTATGCGAACTGTGAATTGCTCGATGTCATAATTTGGATTTCAGACCAATAAGGCCTTGATTGTTTACAACTAATTACAGCAGTTTAACCCTCGCCCTACGGGAACTTTTTCACGTTCGCCCTACGTTTTAGTGACGTTTACGTTTTAGTAACAGGGGGGTCTTAAAAAGACCCCCCTGTTAGCTTCCAAACCAAGCAACATAGAGCAACGCGGTAAGAATCAACATGTTGCCTGTCATGTTTGGAACTAAAGCCCAGGCTCCACTAGGAGTGATCGTTCCGGAAAGTACGCACGGCTTTTGCAAGTTTGCGTCTTTTTTTTCTCTTTTTTTTCTTCTTTTTTTCTAACCGCCACCTATTAATAGGTGACCAGGAGTGCCCCCGCCCTCGATCCCAACGACGCACGACACCTTAAGTTAACACCAGAGAACAAAAGAGAAAATGTCGCGGCACTCCCAGCTAAGAAATGGAAACAAAAATAAAAAAAGCATATGAAGAGAGGTAGTTTGGTTGTTAGGATGTGGTGATATAAAAGAAGGCGAAAAGTAGTCATTGTTGAAAACAGCAAATGACTGTCCCCCAACTACGACGCAGGATATCATCCTCACTCATCCTCATCCAGGACAGGATGAGGATGGATTCATTAACTGTTAGTAAAGGGGATATCATTCATACAGGGCAGAGGACAGAGGCTGGTCAACTTTTGCGTACCGTGTTTTGACACCGTCCGGGATTTGCGTAGTATGGTGTTGAAATGGTAATGCGACTGCTCCTTTTGATGAATACGCATCAGTGCTTGAGTAGTCAGGCTTAAAAGTAGTCAGGGATTTCACGTGGGTCAATACTCAATAGCTTAGGCTCCAGAGGTTACGATGGCATTTTCTTTAACAAAAAATCGTGAATAATGTTTTATCGGTGGAACATAGAGCAATAGTTTTGACACCATCTTGTTTGTCTCAGCAATGCACTTCGAAAAATAGTAATGGTGTCCTGGTTAGGTCAACTTCAAAATTTGACCTCAGGTCAATGTCATTTGGTGACCCAGGTATGTCATGTTGCATTTGGGGCGATGCATCTGGACGAGACAAACATATTGGTGCCATTCGCACGTCTCTATCTATATTGTATCAAGAGTTATTGACAATACAGATTGCCGGTGATGCGCCACCAACTGTCTCAGACTACGCAATCTTGCAAAAACCGGAAAAAAGTTCAAAACTCTGAACTTTTTTGCGTACTTGCGTACTTGCGTTATTGCGTCTTTTGCAGAGTTGCGTACTTGCGTGCTGCGTCTTTTGCAAGTTTGCGCGATATTTCATGCGGACTTCGCGTACTGTTCTTTTTAGCTCAGTAGCTCAGTCAATGCATTTTCTATCAGCTGCACATTTTTTAGCCTATGCAAAAGACGGAAACTTGCAAAAACCGTGCGTACTTTACGTACTATCACGCATAGTGTAGTCTGGGCTTAACGGTATGCTATTTTAGGGCTTCGGGTCACCAGGTGACCTTCCAGGTCAAGTGAATGACCTAGGATCGATCGACCATGTCCAGAACAGCAATTTTGCTCTGTTAGAAAACCTCAAAATTATAAATTTATACATGTAAATAAAAAGGCATGTTCCTAGACCAGTTTTGTCTCAGAAATACAGAAAAAGGTAGTTACTTGTTCGTATCTGGTCAAAAAATTTAAAGTTTCTTATTTTCTTATTAGAGTTTCTTACACTTACGGAGCGCTCCCATATCACTCAGTGAAAAATAGAGATATTGCTTTCAAATTGGGTTTGGGTATCGTCCACACTCAGTTCTTGCACATATATTCCGTATTTTTTTTTAAAACATCTTTTACAAATTTAGATTTTGTGGTGATTTCCCCCCCAAAAAAAAAGTTTCTTTTTTATTTTAAGGGTCAAAAACCCACAATTTTGGAAATCCGAGATTGCCATTTTAAAGAGAATGCCATTTCCGATCTTTACTGAAATGCGTTTGCAATTTACTTTAAAACTTTGTTTTCTACGATTTTTCAAACATTTATCGTTTTTCCATCAACATGATGTGATCAAAACACCATTATCTCCCAAACTACTTATCCAATTTCAATACAAATTTACAGCATACGTATAATTGTTTTAAACTCAGCTACTGAAAATTTCAGCAAGATTCGCCGCATGTGTAAAAAGTTATGCAAGAAAACCCTCAGGGGGGGGGGGGGCATTTTAGGACCGCCCTGTACGGCGAGGGTTAATTTAGACAGTGGTGACATCGATGATTTGCACGTCTGCAACAACGGCGACCCCTATTCCCCAATCATGCAGGTCGCAGACTTATAACAACTCATTTTTTTTAGTCGGCTCAAGTCTGACTCAACAGACGAATAACTGACTCGACTATTGACTCAAGTGCTGTTTAAAAAAAAAATGATTCGACTCGACTCTTGACTCAAGTGCTGTTTCAAACAAATTGAGTCGACTCAACTCTTGACTTAAGTGCTGTTTTTTTAACAAATTTAATCGACTGGACTAAACAAATATATTTGTTTGAGTCGACTCAAGTCTGACTCACAGCCGAAGAACTGGCTCGACTCTTGACTCAAGTGATGTTTCAAACAAAATGAGTCGACTCGACTCTTGATTCAAGTGATGTTTCAAGCAAATTGAGTCGACTCGACTCTTGACACAAGTGCTGTTTCAAACAAATTGAGTCGACTCGGCTCTTACTCAAGTGCTGCTTTTTTATTTAATTGACTCGACTCATGACTCATTCAAAAATGTCCGACTCGTGAGTCGATTCATAGCTCAACTCTGAGTCGGTTACAAGTCTGGCAGGTCGTGTGACCATTTTTCATAATTATATTTCACCTTTCGTGGCCTTATTGACCGACTTCGACAATATGACACAAATGGTTTGTTTATTTGTTTATTAGTTATAAAACAACCACAGGCCGAAGCCCACTTACGGCTGTGGTCAAAGCACAAAACACACGCATCCTTATACATTCACGCATTCATACCTAAGACATGATGACAATGACAATACATAAGTGAACCAATATCCCGCTACCCTACGCAAAAGTAGGGCAAGTGACTATAAGTCAGCACCACTTCCCCGCCCATGGGAATCAATAACTGCATTCACTGCATGCAAACTTAAAAGCTTGCGAGTTAAAAGTAGTTGAACAAAAGAAATCAGTCTCTGGCATTTCCTGGATAAATCTGTTGCAGGTCGCTGGTAGCCGCGATAAAAAGCTGTTGCGTACCGAATTCACCCTACCACTCGGCACACGAAACAGTCCAGTGTGTCTCGTGCGTCGAGTGGGAACAGATACGTGAAACATTGACAAACATTGACTAGATTTCCACAGTCAAGGCGGCCACGAAGTACATAATGCAAAAATATTATGTCGGCTTGGATGAAACCGGCTTTGATCGGCTTCGATATAGCTTCTATAGCTTTGAGCGGGGTTCGGTTTCTATATTAAAAATAAACCAGAAATCATGTATTACATGACTATAGTAGATCCCATAAGGTCCGCTGAAGTAATCTTTCCAGTTAAAAATGCGTGATGTCCCTTACACTTACAGATCAGATCTAGTTCATTAATAAAATCAATCAGAAAGACATCAAGGTATTTTACAAAAGATTGGACATCCGTTATACGTGTTTTCACAAAGAAGTCACGCGAAATACGGAATGCGGAACAATTCAGATCTCCGTGCGCAGATCAATATCCTGTTCACAAATCATGCAAATTATGTTCACATTATGTACATCACAAAATAGTGACGAAGACTGAGCATGGCTGCAAAAACGACACAAAACTACAGCGCACAATCATCGTATGCCCGGCCGATTTCATTCTTCACCACTCCGGCTCCGTCGCCGACGTTGTGCAACCCCGTGTGACTCCGTAGACGGCAGCTATATAATGGTCAGTCTTTCCAGCAGCAGCACACTTGCAGAAGCCAGCCAGGCAAAGCAACATGTTCATCGCCAAGGTAAGGCGGAACCACAGGTATGAATTCTGTCAAATGCTATGCACGATATGACTTGCAATTATAGTACCTATTGGTAAGAGCAAAACAAAGCAGAGTAATCGTCAACAAGCATAGACCAAGTCCAGAGATTAAAGAAAGCCCAATGTCTTCCTTACAATTTAAATATTTTATAGTTCAATATTAAAATAAGCTGTCGTAGTGAAAAGTAAAGTAGGATGAAGGCAGTGAAAGTTAATCGATTGTATTTTTAAATAAGACCCCTTTCTTTTCAGATTTGCGCCACATTTCTGCTGGTCGGGCTCTGCCTGGCTGATGGAGGCCACCCCAGTCAAAATCAGATACCTGTGACCTCAGGTCATGGAGCTGTGACCCGAGGTTACGGCCTCGGCGTGACTCGCACAGGAGGAAGACAGGGAACTGGCGGATACGACGGTCAAAGAATATCTTACGGCAACGACGTCCCTGATGTGTCGTACAAAACTCCCTCCTCCAGTGTATCTTTCTCTTTTGGCCACCGAACTCCTAGCGTGTCTTCTGGCTACAACACTCCTAGCGAAGGCTACAACGCTCCCAGCGTCTCTTCTGGCTACAACGCTCCTAGCGAAGGCTACAACGCTCCTAGCGAAGGCTACAACGCTCCTAGCGTGTCTTCTAGCTACAACGCCCATAGTGCATCTTCTGGCTACAACGCTCCTGGCGAAGGTTACAACGCTCCTAACGAAGGCTACAACGCTCCCAGCGAAGGCTACCACGCTCCTAGTGTGTCTTCTGGCTACAACGCTCCTAGCGAAGGCTACAACGCTCCTAGCGAAGGCTACAACGCTCCTAGCGTCTCCTCTGGCTACAACGCTCCCAGCGTCTCTTCTGGCTACAACGCCCCAAGCGTGTCTTCTGGCTACAACACTCCTAGCGAAGGCTACAACGCCCCAAGGGTGTCTTCTGGCTACAACGTCCCCAGGGAAGGCTACAGCGCCCCAAGCGTGTCTTCTGGCTACAACGCTCTTATTGTGTCTTCTGGCTACAACGCTCCTAAAGTGTCTTCTGGCTACAACGCTCCTAAAGTGTCTTTTGGCTACAACGCTCCTAGTGCATCTTCTGGCTATAACGCCCCTAGCGTGGCATCTGGCTACAACGCCCCAAGCGTGTCTTCTGGCTACAACGCTCCTAGCGTGTCTTCTGGCTACAGTGCCCCAAGTGTGGCCTCTGGCTACAACGCCCATAGCGTATCTTCTGGCTACAACGCTCCTAGTGTGTCCTCTGGCTACAACGCCCATAGCGTATCTTCTGGCTACAACGCCCCGAGTGTGTCCTCTGGCTACAACGCCCATAGCGTATCTTCTGGCTACAACGCCCCTAGTGTGTCCTCTGGCTACCATGGATGAGCGATCTTTGGCGAGTGACACCGATTGAAGCAAAGTCACCTCTCTTACATTCACTTGACTCTGCCTTGATTAAGGATCATTAATGCTCAGATTCAATGTCGTTTGTGTTTATTGTCGGATGTTTAGTATATGTATGTACTTACTACTTGCACCTGTCATTGTTAATTATGACGGTGTCAACTCGGGACCCTGAAAGTGGCGTCGCAAACAAACCGTTTCCCTGACCTGGATCCAAGATTTACTGATCTCCAACACCCTTTGTTAAACCACCTCCAATCGAACAGCTCAGGTTTGTTTCACAATGGAAGCACAATTCTAAAGAATAGTGTTATCCAATGCTCAACCAACCTTCGGTGAGGTCCGTACATATTTCATGTGTGTGTGTGTGTGTGAGTTTGTATTCGTTGATGAGAAAACTGACAAATATACATTACAAAGCACGGAAGTTTCAGATATTGAGCCTCGCTATCCCAATTTTGATTCCGATTATATTGCGAAGGCGGCGAGTTCCATGTGTTCGGCCAATTTAGAAGAGAATGCAATTCGTGTTGCAATCTGGTGCAGTCTTGCTGGCACTTGATTATGTAGTCTGCAGGGGCTCTGTCACAGGGGGGGGGGGGACGGGGGACGTGGTGGACGTGTCCCCCTCCCATTTTGTGTTTACTTTTGCATGGAAAGAATCGACTTCAGAATGCCTCAGTCCCCCCAATTTTCAGTACGTGGCGGAGCCTTTGATGTACATTGCACATTTTGAGGTCACCAGCGTAGGAATTTCAAGTTTAGATGTTGATAATGACACGTTGGCGTCTCTTTGTGAAATAGAACCTGACCTACAATATCTCGGAAACGGCTGGATATTCCGTCCTAGATTCCAAATTTGTGCATATAAATATGTGGTGGTCAACACTCAGACATGTTGAATTAAATGCTGCATACATGATTTCAAGCAGATATTCTTCCTCGATAGCTAGGGAGGTGGATATGTTGCGAATACCAGTGAATACCAATACAGTAGATGTTAAGAAACATGTCCTTTTTTTCTTACTGGGGGTAGATGGCAGAATGGAAAACATCTGAGATTTGGGCCAATTGACCCACTTCGATTGCTCGTGTTCAACCAGATAACACAGGCATGTCTCCCTGAACGTCTCCGCTTCATAACTATGGACCAGAGGCCGACTTCCTTGATTTATCTCTCAGGTGTACCGTTCTCGCCGGGCCACCATAGGTGTAGGAACGGGGAGGGGGGGACCATGGGACCACAGTTTTTGGGCTGGGGGCCAGCAATGATAACTGGCCCCCTCATTTTATAGCGATTTCTCCTGTTTCGATCCCCGAAATTGGTTTTAGATAAATGCTTTAAAGTTGGGAGATTAACGATGAATTCATAAAGCCGCAATGTCATAACCCATAAGCATACCTAGGAACCGGGGGGGGGGGGGGGGGGAGTGGGGAAGGGGAGGGGTGGAAGGCCAAGGCCCCACGTTTTAGGTCAGGGGAGCCAACAAATGTTAACTGCACCCCCACTTTTAAGAGAATACTCCCTCTTTGATCGCTGATATTGGTTCAATATCCGTCCGCCGGAGTAAAGTCCACTCCGTAGCTCAATCGGGAGAGCGCTACACTAAAGATTTGACCCGCCCTGACAAGGTTGGTTGGACTCGCTTCGGCGCTCGCTATTTTGCTCCTGGTGGAGATGACCTGTGGCCGGTGGCAGCGGCCGCATTCAAGGTCAGAAGAAGCCAGTGAGCCGGGAGGACCTTTGCCTTTGTGAGCCATGTAAAACCTTTTGGGTGATTAATCCCTCTTCGATCACTCGTATTGGTTCAATACCATTACTTAACCTGCGCCCTGCGCCGCTGGGGGGGGGGGGGGGGCTTCGATTGTCCCGCTCCCGAATTTTCTCAACAACTTAACGGTTATAGTTATAGATATCAACGTTAAACCTGTTCTGCTTTATGCTAAATTAATTCCACACATTCCTTCAAAACTTCCACGAAGTCGGTCAAGTGCTTTGGGAGACAATTACGTTTTAGTGAGGTTATGTCGCGCGGTTTTTGGTGAAATAAGGATATATATTTAAAAATTCGTATAAAATACAAGTTTTGAAGCAAATTGCAAAGAAAAGGCACGAAAAGAAAGGAAATGGCATTCTCTTTCAAATGGCGATCTCAGATTTTCGAAATGTAAGTTTTGAGGACCCAAAAACTGATTTGGGGGTAATTTCCACTTCGTTAAAATTTTGAAAAGTATAAAAAAACGGAATACCTGATTGAGGGCCAAGTGTGGACGATACCCAAATCAAATTTAAAAGCAATATGGTCATATTTGATTGAAATATGGGTCCCCAAGTATGAATAACTCATGGCGTCATTTTGTGAAATGTTTTTTTATATTTTATTGACCAGATACAGTCAAATAAACACCACCACTGTATTTATGAGACAAAACTGGTCTAGAAAGATGCTTCTTTTTTATTTAGATTAATCAATTTAAATGTATAACCTTATGTGATCTGACCGTGACCTGCACTTGACATACACTTAACTTAAAGGAATTTACACCAGTAAAACGCCTTTTTGGACGATGACTGAGCGAGCGCACTCTGGTTAAGCTAAAATAGGTTTGAAATATGAAACGGTAAGGGAGCACTCGTGGTAGTAAGTAGTAACACATAGTCATTTTAGTCCTCCAGAAAAATTACCAGGCCTCAATGCATACCAACATAAAAAATTGTATTAAATTGTTCATGATCTCCTTTCCAAATCCGCCAAAAGGGAGTACGTCCTGAGCACTGCATGCTTCAGCGTATAAATCAATGCTTATATCAATACAGCCATTTTTGATCAGGAATCATGTTAGCAAGTTTTTTTGTTCATTTCGATGTTCGCGTGTGCCAACTGCGACGCGCTGTGGTACCACCTCTATCAGAACCCACCATACAAAAAAAAAGATATTTGATGGACCTATTCAATGGTGAAAACCCAATCTCAATCGGAGCAGTGGTTGCAAAGTTATTAGCTTCCGAAAAGCGTCTGTATGGCAGGGTTGGGCCGGGTCGGGCCGGGCCGGGCCGGGTCAAATGTAAATTTGTCTAGTAAGTTGACGAGAAACCTCACGCTTCGCGCCCGCTCGGTAATGACATTCTGTAGCTTTTTTCCTCAACCTCGATTAGTAATTGTTGTATGTGTAAGATTGTAGGTTGGTAGTTGTAGTTGTACAAATATGTTTCATAAAGCAAAAAGTACAATTTACAATCACAAACAACAAATATACAAACCTACACCTACAAATTGTATAAATCCCGGCCCAAAATGCCTGGTGTGTTTCATAAAGGGCAGCTGAGTGCCCACACAACGGAACAATTGTACAATATATCGGTCAAACTACAACTGCAATCTACAATGCCCTTTCGGTGTGTAGAAAACTGAAACCTTGGAGCGGATAACATCTATTATGATAATCTTTTTTGGGGCCTCCCCATTTTAATAGGGAACTCCTCCCGTGCCGTTTAGCTCCACGAATTTTGAATCCACATAATACAATATATCATTATGTCACAATTATCTGGAGTCCCCAGATCTAGAATGACCTGAGGATCAATACACGTGCCCAATATTAACTGGGACTTTTCATTAAGCGCGTTCGAATTACGACGACGGCGACGCTTCTTCACACTTTTAGTTATAGAATATAGATAGAGAGTGATTTTACCTCTATCTATCGGAAGAGTTTCACCTTCTTTTACCTCAGTGCGAGGCGCGAGCCTTGAAGTCATGGTTTGACAGTTGACACAGTATATAAGGCCTTGAGTTGACACATCTTATCTACCGTGGGTTGACACTGCGAATAATCCCCCTGCCCAAACCTTCCACATTCGCATATACGCGGTGTTTGTTTACATTTTCTGCTTGAGCCGAAACTAATGTTCCGGTCATTTGCATTAAAGTAACACCCTTTTAATATAACATATTATTTCAGTATCAAATATTTTTTCTTCAAAATAATCACAATGTTATAATATTAGAACAGGTGAATTCGGGATATTTGATATATTTATGTATATGTCTTTGACGCACCTCAAGAACCTTGTTTATTTACTTTGTCAGCTGACGGAAACAAAAACTACGATCGAGGACGAATCTACAATCCCGCTGATGCGGCGTGTGTAGTTTTTATGAAACGTGCTGGATTTGAGGTGTGTAAAGTTCAAATTACAAACTACAACTACAACAGGTTTGTACAATTTCTTTATGAAAAATGCTACAGGTGGCGAAAATGACTACACTATCAAATTTTACGTGTAAAGTAATCCGTTAAGCATGCGTCGCATGATTTTAGTAGACCTCTAGTCACTTGAGCTGAACCGGCTTCGGTTGACGTAATGGAGAGATGTTAAAATATCGCAATCACAGGGTTTCGGGTGGTTGTAAATGTACGTATTTAATTTCAACTCATTTCTCAAGGCGGGACTTTTCAAACAAAATCCACGATGAAACGGAAAGAAATTACTAAAGTGCCTTGTCGTACCTTGTGAAGAAACCAAAGCGATTCTTGCTGAATGCTTTAGAGCAATCAGACATTGAATGCTGTTAACTTATTGGCTATTGCACACATTCACAACGATATCCCTACGACATATACATAGATATCATTTTAACGAAACATGTTCTGGACATCCGCACACCTCCTTCAGCAATTCCAGTCAAAGGTACGACTATGCCAACTGTGAATTGCTCGATGTCATAATTTGGATTTCAGACGAAAAAGGCCTTGATTGGTGGACAACTGATTACAGCAGTTTAATTTGGACGGTGGTGACATCGATGATTTGCACGTCTGCAACAACGGCGACCCTTATTCCCCAATCATGCAGGTTGCAGACTTGTAACGACTCGATTTTTTTTTAGTCGACTCAAGTCTGACTCAACAGCCGAAGAACTGACTCGACTCTTGACTCAAGTGCTGTTTAAAAAGAAATGAATCGACTCGACTGTTGACTCAAGTGGTGTTTCAAGCAAATTGAGTCGACTCGACTCTTGACCAAAGTGATGTTTTAAACAAATTGAGTCGACTCGACTCTCGACTCAAGTGATGTTTCAAGCAAATTGAGTCGACTCGACTCTCGACTCAAGTGCTGTTTCAAACAAATTGAGTCGACTCGACTCTTACTCAAGTGCTGTTTTTTTATTGAATTGACTCGAGTCATGACTCATTTAAAATTGTCCGACTCATGAGTCGATTCCTAGCTCAACTCTGAGTCGATTACAAGTCTTGCAGGTTGTGTGAGCGTTTTTCATATTTATATTTATTATATACATTATGTTTATTATATACATACATTATACCTAGTTATATTTATTGGTCTACATAGTTATATTTCACCTTTCGTGGCCTTATTCACCGGCTTCGACAATATGACACAAATGTTTCGGCTTCTATATTCAAAATAAACCAGAAATAATGTATTACATGACTATAATAGATCCCATAAGGTCCGCTGAAGTAATCTTTCCAGTTAAAAGATACGTGATGTCCCTTACACTTACAGATCAGATGTAGTTCATAAATAAAATCAATCAGAAAGACATCAAAGTATTTTACAAAAGATTGGACATCCGTTATACGTGTTTTCACAAAGTAGTGACGCGAAATACAGAATGCGGAACAATTCAGATCGCCGTGCGCAGATCAATATCCTGTTCACAATTCATGCAAATTATGTTCACATTATGTACATCACAAAATAGTGACGAAGACTGAGCATCGCTGCAAAAACGACACAAAACTACAGCGCACAATCATCGTATGCCCGGCCGATTTCATTCTTCACGACCCCGGCTCCGTCGCCGACGTTGTGCAACCCCGTGTGACTCCGTAGACGGCAGGTATATAATGAACAGTCTTTACAGCAGCAGCACACTTGCAGAAGCCAGCCAGGCAAAGCAACATGTTCATCGCCAAGGTAAGGCGGAACCACAAGTATTAATTCTGTCAAATGCTATGGACGATATGACTTGCAATTATAGTACCTATTGGTAAGAGTAAAAACGAAACAGAGTAATCGTCAACAAACATAGACCAAGTCCAGAGACTTAAGGAAGCCCAATGTCTTCCTTACAATTTCAATATTTTATAGTTCAATATTAAAATAAGCTGTCGTAGTGAAAAGTAAAGTAGGATGCAGGCAGTGAAAGTTTATCGATTGTATTTTTTAATAAAACCGTTTTCTTTTCAGATTTGCGCCACGTTTCTGCTGGTCGGGCTCTGCCTGGCTGATGGAGGCCACTCCAGTCAAGGTCAGATACCTGTGACCTCAGGTCATGGATCTGTGACCCGAGGCTATGACCTCGGCGTGACTCGCACAGGAGGAAGACGGGGAACTGGCGGATACGACGGTCAAAGAATATCTTACGGCAACGACGTCCCTGATGTGTCGTACACAACCCCCTCCTCCAGTGTATCTTTCTCTTTTGGCCACCGAACTCCTAGCGTGTCTTCTGACTACAACGCTCCTAGCGAAGGCTACCACGCTCCTAGCGTGTCTTCTGGCTACAACGCTCCTAAAGTGTCTTCTGGCTACAACGCTCCTAAAGTGTCTTCTGCCTACAACGCCCCTAGCGTGTCTTCTGGCTACAACGCTCCTAGCGTGTCTTCTGGCTACAACGCTCCTAAAGTGTCTTCTGGCTACAACGCTCCTAAAGTGTCTTCTGGCTACAACGCTCCTAGCGTGTCTTCTGGCTACAACGCTCCTAAAGTGTCTTCTGGCTACAACGCTCCTAGTGTGTCTTCTGGCTACAACGCTCCTAGCGTGTCTTCTGGCTACAACGCTCCTAAAGTGTCTTCTGGCTACAACGCTCCTAGCGTGTCTTCTGACTACAACGCTCCTAGCGAAGGCTACAGCGCCCCAAGCGTGTCTTCTGGCTACAACGCTCCTAGCGTATCGTCTGGCTACAACGCCCCTGGTGCATCTTCTAGCTACAACGCCCCTAGCGTGTCTTCTGGCTACAACGCCCCAAGCGTGTATTCTGACTACAGCGCTCCTAGCGTGTCTTCTGGCTACAACGCTCCAAGCGTGTCTTCTGGCTACAACGCCCCAAGTGTGTCCTCTGGCTACAACGCCCCTAGCGTATCTTCTGGCTACAACGCTCCTAGCGTGTCTTCTGGCTACAACGCTCCTGGCGTATCTTCTGGCTACAACGCCCCAAGTGTGTCCTCAGGCTACAACGCCCCTAGCATATCTTCTGGCTACAATGGCCCTAGTGTGTCTTCTGGCTACAACGCTCCTAGCGTATCTTCTGGCCACAACGGCCCTAGTGTGTCTTCTGGCTACAACGCCCCAAGCGTATCTTCTGGCTACAATGACCCTAGTGTGTCTTCTGGCTACAACGCTCCTAGCGTATCTTCTGGCCACAACGGCCCTAGTGTGTCTTCTGGCTACACCGCTCCTAGCGTATCTTCTGGCTACAACGACCCTAGTGTGTCTTCTGGCTACAACGCCCCAATCGTATCTTCTGGCTACAACGGCCCTAGTGTGTCTTCTGGCTACAACGCCCATAGCGTATCTTCTAGCTACAACGCCCCTAGTGTGTCCTCTGGCTACAACGCCCCTAGCGTATATTCTGGCTACAACGGCCCTAGTGTGTCCTCTGGCTACAACGCCCATAGCGTATCTTCTGGCTACAACGACCCTAGTGTGTCCTCTGGCTACCATGGATAAGCGATCTTTGGCGAGTGACACCGATTGAAGCAAAGTCACCTCTCTTACATTCATTTGACTCTGCCTTGATTAACCCTATTTGTAACAGGCTCCTGGCTACCCCTATTTGTAACAGGGGGGGTGGGTGGATCCGCCCCCCCGGAGATCTCGAGATCTACCCGTCCGATTTTCAAAAATGAAACGGTGTTTGGTTCCCCTCAACACGATCTACATTTCTAAATAATAAAACAATCTAAATTTTTGATAGGAGGGCAACAGGGGGGCAAAAACCACAAATTTTAGTGGTATTTTTGATCCAAATAGCTTTCATGTTTATCGACCGATTTTAACACAATTAATACGAATCGATAGAGATTGAATTGGAAATTGATATATGAGAGTGGCGTTTGAAAATGCAAAAATCATAGGCGTGTGCAGGTCACTCAATATGGGGGTGAAGTAAATGCGTAATAAAACCATTTTTTGATGTGTTTTTTAAAGAAATGAAATGGTATGTGATTGTGACATTAGCCAAAACAGTTAAATTTTGTTTTGCCATAGGCGATACCAGGTTAGTGAAAAAGGGGGGTAAAATTGGGAAAAAACATTAACCGCAGACAAGTTGCTACCCAGCACTATAAATATGTTACTGATCGTAGATAGTTCCTTTTTGCATGTTGTACTTCATAATAGGCGTATCCAGGATCCAAACTGGGGCGGCTCAATACCTTTTGATAAGTATATTATCCGCTATTATGATACTAACTAGTCAACAGTGACTATTTCACTTACAACTTCAATTAACATTGCTTACCCCCTTTTATCCTACCTGGACTCGCCTATTCTCTTATAATCGTTCGTAGAGTAGCCTGTGGTGCGTGTTTTATCCGAAAACTACAGTATGTTATGTCATTGTACGCCCATGCCCCTTAGTTTCCTTGCAATAATATGACCCCCTTTCTTCCATTCCTGAGCGCGCCTCTGCAAAAAAATGAATTAATTCCCTTCCCTGGCATCATATGTGCATATATAATTATAAGTTAACCGTCTATTGCGCCGTTATCGCTGGCATATCGTCATCACCAAACCAGTCACCCCCCTTTTCATGTGCCTGAACACGCCCCTGAAACTCTATATGTAATAAATGATGCAAATAATGGAAGCAGAAGCTATCTTTTACATCTTGATAACTATAAATGCCCCTTACATTGCTCTATTTGCTTCCCGCCAAGCATTGAATACTTCCTGGAACCCCCCCCCCCCCCCTTTCAAGCCCCTGAAACCGCCTCTGCCATGCAATTTTAATGATATTTCATTAACATCAACTAATTTGCACTTGTTGCAATCACCGTGAACCGATGTAACTCCTTCATACTTGAGGCAGTTACGAAGAAGCCGTGAAGATCGCATTTCCGTATTATCGCCAAATATCGCCTCCGAACCCACCCAAAACTGTACCCTGGAACCGCCTCTGTTCAAGTTAAGAACTCAAAATTTTGACTCCAAATGCGGTATTCAATTCTATGAAAAGTCCCAAAATTTCATGTCCCTGCTCCCAGCCGTTCTGGAGATATCTGCGAAAAACATGAGGGGGGGGGGGGGCGGAATCCGCCCCCCCCCCCCCCCCTGTTACAAATAGGGTTAAGGATCATTAATGCTCAGATTCAATGTCGTTTGTGTTTGTTGTCGGATGTTTAGCATATGTATGTACTTACTACTTGCACCTGCCATTGTTGATTAGGTCCGTACAGATTTCGTGTGTGTGTGTGTTTTTTTTAATTCGTTGATGAGAAAGCTGACAAATATACATTACAAAGCACGGAAGTTTCAGATATTGAGTCTCGCTATCCCAATTTTGATTCCGATTGTGCTGCGAATGCGACGAGTTGCATGTGTTCGGCCAATTTAGAAGAGAATGCAATTCGTGTTGCAATCTGTTGTCGTCTTGCTGGCACTTGATTATGTACAGTCTGCAGGGGCTCTGCCACAGGGGGACGTGGTGGACGTGTCGCCCCCCCCCCCCATTTTTGGGACTTTTAACATTACAATTTTGATTCAATTTTGATGGGCGTTGCATTGAAAGAATCGACTTCAGAATGCCTCTGTCCCTCCAATTTTCGGTACGTGGTGGAGCTTTTGATGTGCATTGCACATTTTGAGGTCACTAGCGTAGGAATGTAAAGTTTAGCCGTTGATAATGACACGTTGGCGTCTCTTTGTGAAATAGAACCTAAAATATCTCGGAAACGGCTGGGTATTCCGTCCTGGATTCGAAATTTGTAAATATAAATATGTGGTGGTCAACACTCAGACATGTTGAATTAAATGCTGTATACATGATTTAAAGCAGATATTCTTCCTCCATAGCTAGGGAGGCGGATATGTTGCGAATACTGGTGAATACCGATAAAGTAGATGTTAAGAAACATGTCCTTTTTTCTTACTGGGGGTAGATGGCAGAATGGAAAACATCTGAGATTTGGGCCAATTGACCCACTTCGATTGCTCGTGTTCAACCAGATAACACAAGCATGTCTCCCTGAACGTCTCCGCTTCATAACTATGGACCAGAGGCCGACTCCCTTGATTTATCTCTCAGGTGTACCGGTCTCGGCGGGACCCTGCATAGGCGTAGGGACGGGGAGGGGGACAATGGGACCCCAGTTTTTGGGCTGGGGGCCAGCAATGATAACTGGCCCCCTCATTTTATAGCGATTTCTCCTTTTTCGATCCCCGAAATTGGTTTTAGATAAATGCTTTAAAGTTGGGAGATTAACGATGAATTCATAAAGCCGCAATGCCATAACTCATAGGCATACCAAGGAACCGGGGCGGGGGGGGGGGGGGGGGGGGGAGTGGGGAAGGGGAGGGGTGGAAGGCCAAGGCCCCACCTTTTAGGTCAGGGAGCCAACAATGTTAACTGCACCCCCACTTTTGAGAGATTACTCCCTCTTTGTGATCGCGGATATTGGTTCAATATCCGTCCGACGGAGTAAAGTCCACTCCGTAGCTCAATCGGGGGAGCCCTACACTAAAGATTTGACCCGCCCTGACAAGGTTGGTTGGACTCGCTTCGGCGCTCGCTATTTTGCTCCTGGTGGAGATGACCTGTGGCCAGTGGCAGCGGCCGCATTCAAGGTCAGAAGAAGCCAGTGGGCCGGGTGGACCTTTGCCTTTGTGAGCCATGTAGAACCTTTTGGGTGATGAATCCCTTTTCGATCACTCGTATCGGTTCAATACCATTACTTAACTTGCGCCCCGCTGTTTTGTTGGGGGGGGGGGGATTTCTCCCTCCAGAATTTCCTCAATAACTTAACTGTTATAGATATCAACGTCAAACATGTTGTGCTTTATGGTAAATTAATTCCACACATTCCTTCAAAACTTCCATGAAGTCGGTCAAGTGCTGTGGGAGTATGCCGTTTTAGTGAGGCATGTCACGCCGTTTTTGGTGAAATAAGAATAAATGTTTGAAAATTCGTATAAAATACGAGTTTTGAAGAAAATTACAAAGAAAAAGCGCCAAAAGAAAGCAAATGACATTCTCTTTCAAATGGTTATCTCAGATTTCCGAAATGTAAGTTCTGGGCCCCGCAAAACTGATTTTGGGGAAATTTACACAAAATAAATTTTCAAAAGTATAAAAACAAAAACGGAATACATATTTGAGTGCCAAGTGTGGACGATACCCAAACCTTTCTCAAAGCTTTTCTGAAGTTGTTTTGTATTTATTGTAATGACCTGATACAGTCAAATAAACACCACCACTGTATTCATGAGACGAAACTGGTCTAGAAACGTGCTTCTTCTTTATTTAGATTACTCAATTTAAATGTTTAACCTTATGTGATCTGACCTTGACCTGAACTTGACATAAACTTAACTTAAAGGAATTTACATGACGTCAGGTGGCGAAAATTACTACACTATCAAATTATACGTGTAAAATAATCCGTAAAGCATGCGTCGCATGACTTTCGTAGACCTCTTACCAATACTGACCATTTGTGACCTGACCATGACCTTGAACTTTGCTTTCAATCTCTTTTTCACACGTGCATGATATATATTATACCTTTGAGAAAATGGTGGGTGATAATAGTCGCAATCCAAGGCTTTCAATGGCAAGTATGTCCTATAAACACAAAAACCTCGATTTTGACCTTTGACCTGACCGTGACCTGGCATGTGACCTTAATTTAAAAACAGCTTGCTATGTTTTGGATGCGTTGCATTGCGAGCTTTTATATGCTTCCTTGCGCGTCTCGCTGCGATTGAGACAGACGTCAGGCCGTCTGATAATATTGACCTTTGATCTATTAATGATCTATTTAATGTCTCCCGTCATATTTTCTCGCAAGAGTAGGTAGGTAAGCCTAAGGGTAAAACAGCATGGTAATATTATTGACCGTTTTTGCCTTCAGAGCGGAATCTTGATGCGGAGGAAAACGACAAATACCTTGCGAAATACCCGTGCAATGTTCCGTATCCAGTAGTCCCGTCACGATTCTGCTCCGGTTCGTGTTCCATCTGATGACGTGACATCTGCCGCCGGCGGTCGGCCGGAAGTGACGTCACAGGGGCGTGTGGCCGGCACGGGTGGACCAAGAAAGACAGTCGACTGCCATTTGAGCTGAACTGGCTTCGGTTGACGTAATGGAGAGATGTTAAAATATCGCAATCACAGGGGTTCCGGTGGTTATAAATGTACGTATTTAATTTCAACTCATTTCTCAAGGCGGGACTTTTCAAACAAAATCCACGATGAAACGAAAAGGAATTGCGCAAGTGCCTTGTCGTACCTTGTGAAGAAACCAAAGCGATTCTTGCTGAATGCTTTAGAGCAATCAGACATTGAATGCTGTTAACTTATTGGCTATTGCACACATTCACAACGATATCCCCACGACATATACCTAGATATCATTTTAACGAAACATGTTCTGGACATCAGCACACCTCCTTCAGCGATTCCAGTCAAAGGTACGACTATGCAAACTGTGAATTGCTCGATGTCATAATTTGGATTTCAGACGAAAAAGGCCTTGATTGTTTACAACTAATTACAACAGTTTAATTTGGACGGTGGTGACATCGATGATTTGACGGTGGTGACATCGATGAACAAGTCTGCAGCAACGGCGACCCTTATTCCCCAATCATGCAGGTTGCAGACTTGTAACGACTCGATTTTTTTTAGTCGACTCAAGTCTGACTCAACAGCCGAAGAACTGACTCGACTCTTGACTCAAGTGCTGTTTAAAAAGAAATGAATCAACTCGACTGTTGACTCAAGTGGTGTTTCAAGCAAATTGAGTCGACTCGACTCTTGGCCAAAGTGATGTTTTAAACAAATTGAGTCGACTTGACTCTCGACTCAGGTGATGTTTCAAGCAAATTGAGTCGACTCGACTCTCGACTCAAGTGATGTTTTAAACAAATTGAGTCGACTCGACTCTTACTCAAGTGCTGTTTTTGTATTGAATTGACTCGAGTCATGACTCATTCAAAATTGTCCGACTCATCAGTCGATTCCTAGCTCAACTCTGAGTCGATTAGAAGTCTTGCAGGTTGTGTGACCGTTTTTCATATTTATATTTATTATATACATTATACTTATTATATACATACATTATACCTAGTTATATTTATTGGTCTACATAGTTATATTTCACATTGCGTGGCCTTATTGACCGACTTCGACAATATGACACAAATGGTTCGGCTTCCATATTAAAAAATAAACCAGAAATCATGTATTACATGACTATAATAGATCCCATAAGGTCCGCTGAAGTAATCTTTCCAGTTAAAAATACGTGATGTCCCTTACACTTACAGATCAGATGTAGTTCATAAATACAATACATCAGAAAGACATCAAGGTATTTTACAAAAGATTGGACATCCGTTATACGTGTTTTCACAAAGAAGTAACGCGAAATACAGAATGCGGAACAATTCAGATCGCCGAGCGCAGATCAATATCATATTCACAATTCATACAAATTATGTTCACATTACATCACAAAATATTGACAAAGACTGAGCATGGGCGCAAAAACGACACAAAACTACAGCGCACAATCATCGTATGCCCGGCCGATTTCATTCTGCACGACCCCGGCTCAGTCACCGACGTTGTGCAACCCCGTGTGACTCCGTAGACGGCAGGTATATAATGAACAGTCTTTACAGCAGCAGCACACTTGCAGAAGCCAGCCAGGCAAAGCAACATGTTCATCGCCAAGGTAAGGCGGAACCACAGGTATGAATTCTGTCAAATGCTATGCACGATATGACTTGCAATTATAGTACCTATTGGTAAGAGCAAAACAAAACAGAGTAATCGTCAACAAACATAGACCAAGTCCAGAGATTAAAGGAAGCCCAATGTCTTCCTTACAATTTAAATATTTTATAGTTCAATATTAAAATAAGCTGTCGTAGTGAAAAGTAAAGTAGGATGAAGGCAGTGAAAGTTAATCGATTGTATTTTTAAATAAGACCCCTTTCTTTTCAGATTTGCGCCACATTTCTGCTGGTCGGGCTCTGCCTGGCTGATGGAGGCCACCCCAGTCAAAATCAGATACCTGTGACCTCAGGTCATGGAGCTGTGACCCGAGGTTACGGCCTCGGCGTGACTCGCACAGGAGGAAGACAGGGAACTGGCGGATACGACGGTCAAAGAATATCTTACGGCAACGACGTCCCTGATGTGTCGTACAAAACTCCCTCCTCCAGTGTATCTTTCTCTTTTGGCCACCGAACTCCTAGCGTGTCTTCTGGCTACAACACTCCTAGCGAAGGCTACAACGCTCCTAGCGAAGGCTACAACGCTCCTAGCGTGTCTTCTAGCTACAACGCCCCTAGTGCATCTTCTGGCTACAACACTCCTGGCGAAGGTTACAACGCTCCTAACGAAGGCTACAACGCTCCCAGCGAAGGCTACAACGCTCCTAGTGTGTCTTCTGGCTACAACGCTCCTAGCGAAGGCTACAACGCTCCTAGCGAAGGCTACAACGCTCCTAGCGTCTCCTCTGGCTACAACGCCCCAAGCGTGTCTTCTGGCTACAACACTCCTAGCGAAGGCTACAACGCCCCAAGGGTGTCTTCTGGCTACAACGTCCCCAGTGAAGGCTACAGCGCCCCTAGCGTGTCTTCTGGCTACAACGCTCCTAGCGTGTCTTCTGGCTACAACGCTCCTAGCGTGTCTTCTGGCTACAACGCCCCTAGCGTGTCTTCTGGCTACAACGCTCTTATTGTGTCTTCTGGCTACAACGCTCCTAAAGTGTCTTCTGGCTACAACGCTCCTAAAGTGTCTTCTGGCTACAACGCTCCTAAAGTGTCTTTTGGCTACAACGCTCCTAGTGCATCTTCTGGCTATAACGCCCCTAGCGTGGCATCTGGCTACAACGCCCCTAGCGTGTCTTCTGGCTACAACGCTCTTATTGTGTCTTCTGGCTACAACGCTCCTAAAGTGTCTTCTGGCTACAACGCTCCTAAAGTGTCTTCTGGCTACAACGCTCCTAAAGTGTCTTTTGGCTACAACGCTCCTAGTGCATCTTCTGGCTATAACGCCCCTAGCGTGGCATCTGGCTACAACGCCCCTAGCGTGTCTTCTGGCTACAACGCTCCTAGCGTGTCTTCTGGCTACAGTGCCCCAAGTGTGTCCTCTGGCTACAACGCCCATAGCGTATCTTCTGGCTACAACGCTCCTAGTGTGTCCTCTGGCTACAACGCCCATAGCGTATCTTCTGGCTACAACGCCCCGAGTGTGTCCTCTGGCTACAACGCCCATAGCGTATCTTCTGGCTACAACGCCCCTAGTGTGTCCTCTGGCTACCATGGATGAGCGATCTTTGGCGAGTGACACCGATTGAAGCAGTCACCTCTCTTACATTCACTTGACTCTGCCTTGATTAAGGATCATTAATGCTCAGATTCAATGTCGTTTGTGTTTATTGTCGGATGTTTAGTATATGTATGTACTTACTACTTGCACCTGTCATTGTTAATTATGACGGTGTCAACTCGGGACCCTGAAAGTGGCGTCGCAAACAAACCGTTTCCCTGACCTGGATCCAAGATTTACTGATCTCCAACACCCTTTGTTAAACCACCTCCAATCGAACAGCTCAGGTTTGTTTCACAATGGAAACACAATTCTAAAGAATAGTGTTATCCAATGCTCAACCAACCTTCGGTGAGGTCCGTACATATTTCATGTGTGTGTGTGTGTGTGTGTGTGTGAGTTTGTATTCGTTGATGAGAAAGCTGACAAATATACATTACAAAGCACGGAAGTTTCAGATATTGAGCCTCGCTATCCCAATTTTGATTCCGATTATATTGCGAAGGCGGCGAGTTCCATGTGTTCGGCCAATTTAGAAGAGAATGCAATTCGTGTTGCAATCTGGTGCAGTCTTGCTGGCACTTGATTATGTAGTCTGCAGGGGCTCTGTCACAAGGGGGGGGGGGGGACGGGGGACGTGGTGGACGTGTCCCCCTCCCATTTTTTGTTTACTTTTGCATGGAAAGAATCGACTTCAGAATGCCTCAGTCCCCCCAATTTTCAGTACGTGGCGGAGCCTTTGATGTACATTGCACATTTTGAGGTCACCAGCGTAGGAATTTCAAGTTTAGATGTTGATAATGACACGTTGGCGTCTCTTTGTGAAATAGAACCTGACCTACAATATCTCGGAAACGGCTGGATATTCCGTCCTAGATTCCAAATTTGTGCATATAAATATGTGGTGGTCAACACTCAGACATGTTGAATTAAATGCTGCATACATGATTTCAAGCAGATATTCTTCCTCGATAGCTAGGGAGGTGGATATGTTGCGAATACCAGTGAATACCAATACAGTAGATGTTAAGAAACATGTCCTTTTTTTCTTACTGGGGGTAGATGGCAGAATGGAAAACATCTGAGATTTGGGCCAATTGACCCACTTCGATTGCTCGTGTTCAACCAGATAACACAGGCATGTCTCCCTGAACGTCTCCGCTTCATAACTATGGACCAGAGGCCGACTTCCTTGATTTATCTCTCAGGTGTACCGTTCTCGCCGGGCCACCATAGGTGTAGGAACGGGGAGGGGGGACCATGGGACCACAGTTTTTGGGCTGGGGGCCAGCAATGATAACTGGCCCCCTCATTTTATAGCGATTTCTCCTGTTTCGATCCCCGAAATTGGTTTTAGATAAATGCTTTAAAGTTGGGAGATTAACGATGAATTCATAAAGCCGCAATGTCATAACCCATAAGCATACCTAGGAACCGGGGGGGGGGGGGGCGGGGAGTGGGGAAGGGGAGGGGTGGAAGGCCAAGGCCCCACGTTTTAGGTCAGGGGAGCCAACAAATGTTAACTGCACCCCCACTTTTAAGAGAATACTCCCTCTTTGATCGCTGATATTGGTTCAATATCCGTCCGCCGGAGTAAAGTCCACTCCGTAGCTCAATCGGGAGAGCGCTACACTAAAGATTTGACCCGCCCTGACAAGGTTGGTTGGACTCGCTTCGGCGCTCGCTATTTTGCTCCTGGTGGAGATGACCTGTGGCCGGTGGCAGCGGCCGCATTCAAGGTCAGAAGAAGCCAGTGAGCCGGGAGGACCTTTGCCTTTGTGAGCCATGTAAAACCTTTTGGGTGATTAATCCCTCTTCGATCACTCGTATTGGTTCAATACCATTACTTAACCTGCGCCCCGCTGGGGGGGGGGGGGGGAGGATTGTCCCGCTCCCGAATTTTCTCAACAACTTAACGGTTATAGTTATAGATATCAACGTTAAACCTGTTCTGCTTTATGCTAAATTAATTCCACACATTCCTTCAAAACTTCCACGAAGTCGGTCAAGTGCTTTGGGAGACAATTACGTTTTAGTGAGGTTATGTCGCGCGGTTTTTGGTGAAATAAGGATATATATTTAAAAATTCGTATAAAATACAAGTTTTGAAGCAAATTGCAAAGAAAAGGCACGAAAAGAAAGGAAATGGCATTCTCTTTCAAATGGCGATCTCAGATTTTCGAAATGTAAGTTTTGAGGACCCAAAAACTGATTTGGGGGTAATTTCCACTTCGTTAAAATTTTGAAAAGTATAAAAAACGGAATACCTGATTGAGGGCCAAGTGTGGACGATACCCAAATCAAATTTAAAAGCAATATGGTCATATTTGATTGAAATATGGGTCCCCAAGTATGAATAACTCATGGCGTCATTTTGTGAAATGTTTTTTTTATTTTATTGACCAGATACAGTCAAATAAACACCACCACTGTATTTATGAGACAAAACTGGTCTAGAAAGATGCTTCTTTTTTATTTAGATTAATCAATTTAAATGTTTAACCTTATGTGATCTGACCGTGACCTGCACTTGACATACACTTAACTTAAAGGAATTTACACCAGTAAAACGCCTTTTTGGACGATGACTGAGCGAGCGCACTCTGGTAAAGCTAAAATAGGTTTGAAATATGAAACGGTAAGGGAACACTCGTGGTAGTAAGTAGTAACACATAGTCATTTTAGTCCTCCAGAAAAATTACCAGGCCTCAATGCATACCAACATAATTTTTTTTAAAATTAAATTGTTCATGATCTCCTTTCCAAATCCGCCAAAAAGGAGTACGTCCTGAGCACTGCATGCTTCAGCGTATAAATCAATGCTTATATCAATGCAGCCATTTTTGATCAGGAATCATGTTAGCAAGTTTTTTTGTTCATTTCGATGTTCGCGTGTGCCAACTGCGACGCGCTGTGGTACCACCTCTATCAGAACCCACCATACAAAAAAAAAGATATTTGATGGACCTATCCAATGGTGAAAACCCAATCTCAATCGGAGCAGTGGTTGCAAAGTTATTAGCTTCCGAAAAGCGTCTGTATGGCAGGGTCGGGCCGGGTCGGGCCGGGTCGGGCCGGGTCAAATGTAAATTTGTCTAGTAAGTTGACGAGAAACCTCACGCTTCGCGCCCGCTCGGTAATGACATTCTGTAGCTTTTTTCCTCAACCTCGATTAGTAATTGTTGTATGTGTAAGATTGTAGGTTGGTAGTTGTAGTTGTACAAATATGTTTCATAAAGCAAAAAGTACAATTTACAATCACAAACAACAAATATACAAACCTACACCTACAAATTGTATAAATCCCGGCCCAAAATGCCTGGTGTGTTTCATAAAGGGCAGCTGAGTGCCCACACAACGGAACAATTGTACAATATATCGGTCAAACTACAACTGCAATCTACAATGCCCTTTCGGTGTGTAGAAAACTGAAACCTTGGAGCGGATAACATCTATTATGATAATTTTTTTGGGCCTCCCCATTTTAATAGGGAACTCCTCCCGTGCCGTTTAGCTCTACGAATTTTGAATCCACATAATACAATATATCATTATGTCACAATTATCTGGAGTCCCCAGATCTAGAATGACCTGAGGATCAATACACGTGCCCAATATTAACTGGGACTTTTCATTAAGCGCGTTCGAATTACGACGACGGCGACGCTTCTTCACACTTTTAGTTATAGAATATAGATAGAGAGTGATTTTACCTCTATCTATCGGAAGAGTTTCACCTTCTTTTAACTCGGTGCGAGGCGCGAGCCTTGAAGTCATGGTTTGACAGTTGACACAGTATATAAGGCCTTGAGTTGACACATCTTATCTACCGTGGGTTGACACTGCGAATAATCCCCCTGCCCAAACCTTCCACATTCGCATATACGCGGTGTTTGTTTACATTTTCTGCTTGAGCCGAAACTAATGTTCCGGTCATTTGCATTAAAGTAACACCCTTTTAATATAACTTATATTATTTCAGTATCAAATATTTTTTCTTCAAAATAATCACAATGTTATAATATTAGAACAGGTGAATTTGGGATATTTGATATATTTATGTATATGTCTTTGACGCACCTCAAGAACCTTGTTTATTTACTTTGTCAGCTGACGGAAACAAAAACTACGATCGAGGACGAATCTACAATCCCGCTGATGCGGCGTGTGTAGTTTTTATGAAACGTGCTGGATTTGAGGTGTGTAAAGTTCAAATTACAAACTACAACTACAACAGGTTTGTACAATTTCTTTATGAAAAATGCTACAGGTGGCGAAAATGACTACACTATCAAATTTTACGTGTAAAGCAATCCGTTAAGCATGCGTCGCATGATTTTAGTAGACCTCTAGTCACTTGAGCTGAACCGGCTTCGGTTGACGTAATGGAGAGATGTTAAAATATCGCAATCACAGGGTTTCGGGTGGTTGTAAATGTACGTATTTAATTTCAACTCATTTCTCAAGGCGGGACTTTTCAAACAAAATCCACGATGAAACGGAAAGAAATTACTAAAGTGCCTTGTCGTACCTTGTGAAGAAACCAAAGCGATTCTTGCTGAATGCTTTAGAGCAATCAGACATTGAATGCTGTTAACTTATTGGCTATTGCACACATTCACAACGATATCCCTACGACATATACATAGATATCATTTTAACGAAACATGTTCTGGACATCCGCACACCTCCTTCAGCAATTCCAGTCAAAGGTACGACTATGCCAACTGTGAATTGCTCGATGTCATAATTTGGATTTCAGACGAAAAAGGCCTTGATTGGTGGACAACTGATTACAGCAGTTTAATTTGGACGGTGGTGACATCGATGATTTGACGGTGGTGACATCGATGATTTGCACGTCTGCAACAACGGCGACCCTTATTCCCCAATCATGCAGGTTGCAGACTTGTAACGACTCGATTTTTTTAGTCGACTCAAGTCTGACTCAACAGCCGAAGAACTGACTCGACTCTTGACGCAAGTGCTGTTTAAAAAGAAATGAATCGACTCGACTGTTGACTCAAGTGGTGTTTCAAGCAAATTGAGTCGACTCGACTCTTGGCCAAAGTGATGTTTTAAACAAATTGAGTCGACTCGACTCTCGACTCAAGTAATGTTTCAAGCACATTGAGTCGACTCGACTCTCGACTCAAGTGATGTTTTATGTCAAATTGAGTCGACTCGACTCTTACTCAAGTGCTGTTTTTGTATTGAATTGACTCGAGTCATGACTCATTCAAAATTGTCCGACTCATGAGTCGATTCCTAGCTCAACTCTGAGTCGATTAGAAGTCTTGCAGGTTGTGTGACCATTTTTCATATTTATATTTATTATATACATTATACTTATTATATACATACATTATACCTAGTTATATTTATTGGTCTACATAGTTATATTTCACCTTTCGTGGCCTTATTGACCGACTTCGACAATATGACACAAATGGTTCGGCTTCTATATTAAAAATGAACCAGAAATAATGTATTACATGACTATACTAGATCCCATAAGGTCCGCTGAAGTAATCTTTCCAGTTAAAAATACGTGATGTCCCTTACACTTACAGATCAGATGTAGTTCATAAATAAAATCAATCAGAAAGACATCAAGGTATTTTACAAAAGATTGGACATCCGTTATACGTGTTTTCACAAAGAAGTCACGCGAAATACAGAATGCGGAACAATTCAGATCGCCGTGCGCAGATCAATATCCTGTTCACAATTCATGCAAATTATGTTCACATTATGTACATCACAAAATAGTGACGAAGACTGAGCATCGCTGCAAAAACGACACAAAACTACAGCGCACAATCATCGTATGCCCGGCCGATTTCATTCTTCACCACTCCGGCTCCGTCGCCGACGTTGTGCAACCCCGTGTGACTCCGTAGACGGCAGGTATATAATGAACAGTCTTTACAGCAGCAGCACACTTGCAGAAGCCAGCCAGGCAAAGCAACATGTTCATCGCCAAGGTAAGGCGGAACCACAGGTATGAATTCTGTCAAATGCTATGCACGATATGACTTGCAATTATAGTACCTATTGGTTAGAGTAAAAACAAAACAGAGTAATCGTCAACAAACATAGACCAAGTCCAGAGATTAAAGGAAGCCCAATGTCTTCCTTACAATTTAAATATTTTATAGTTCAATATTAAAATAAGCTGTCGTAGTGAAAAGTAAAGTAGGATGCAGGCAGTGCAAGTTAATCGATTGTATTTCTTAATAAAACCCCTTTCTTTTCAGATTTGCGCCACATTTCTGCTGGTCGGGCTCTGCCTGGCTGATGGAGGCCACCCCAGTCAAAGTCAGATACCTGTGACCTCAGGTCATGGAGCTGTGATCCGAGGTTACGGCCTCGGCGTGACTCGCACAGGAGGAAGACAGGGAACTGGCAGATACGACGGTCAAAGAATATCTTACGGCAACGACGTCCCTGATGTGTCGTACAAAACTCCCTCCTCCAGTGTATCTTTCTCTTTTGGCCACCGAACTCCTAGCGTGTCTTCTGGCTACAACACTCCTAGCGAAGGCTACAACGCTCCCAGCGTCTCTTCTGGCTACAACGCTCCTAGCGAAGGCTACAACGCTCCTAGCGAAGGCTACAACGCTCCTAGCGTGTCTTCCAGCCACAACGCCCCTAGTGCATCTTCTGGCTACAACGCTCCTGGCGAAGGTTACAACGCTCCTAGCGAAGGCTACAACGCTCCCAGCGAAGGCTACAACGCTCCTAGTGTGTCTTCTGGCTACAACGCTCCTAGCGAAGGCTACAACGCTCCTAGCGTCTCCTCTGGCTACAACGCTCCTAGCGTCTCTTCTGGCTACAACGCCCCAAGCGTGTCTTCTGGCTACAACACTCCTAGCGAAGGCTACAACGGCCCAAGGGTGTCTTCTGGCTACAACGCCCCTAGGGAAGGCTACAGCGCCCCAAGCGTGTATTCTGGCTACAACCCTCCTAGCGTGTCTTCTGGCTACAACGCTCTTATTGTGTCTTCTGGCTACAACGCTCCTAAAGTGTCTTCTGGCTACAACGCTCCTAGTGCATCTTCTGGCTATAACGCCCCTAGCGTGGCATCTGGCTACAACGCCCCAAGCGTGTCTTCTGGCTACAACGCTCCTAGCGTGTCTTCTGGCTACAGCGCCCCAAGTGTGGCCTCTGGCTACAACGCCCATAGCGTATCTTCTGGCTACAACGCTCCTAGTGTGTCCTCTGGCTACAACGCCCATAGCGTGTCTTCTGGCTACAACGCCGATAGCGTATCTTCTAGCTACAACGCCCATAGCGTATCTTCTGGCTACAACGCTCCTAGTGTGTCCTCTGGCTACAACGCCCATAGCGTATCTTCTGGCTACAACGCCCCGAGTGTGTCCTCTGGCTACAACGCCCATAGCGTATCTTCTGGCTACAACGCCCCTAGTGTGTCCTCTGGCTACCATGGATGAGCGATCTTTGGCGAGTGACACCGATTGAAGCAGTCACCTCTCTTACATTCACTTGACTCTGCCTTGATTAAGGATCATTAATGCTCAGATTCAATGTCGTTTGTGTTTGTTGTCGGATGTTTAGTATATGTATGTACTTACTACTTGCACCTGTCATTGTTAATTATGACGGTGTCAACTCGGGACCCTGAAAGTGGCGTCGCAAACAAACCGTTTCCCTGACCTGGATCCAAGATTTACTGATCTCCAACACCCTTTGTTAAACCACCTCCAATCGAACAGCTCAGGTTTGTTTCACAATGGAAACACAATTCTAAAGAATAGTGTTATCCAATGCTCAACCAACCTTCGGTGAGGTCCGTACATATTTCATGTGTGTGTGTGTATGTGTGAGTTTGTATTCGTTGATGAGAAAGCTGACAAATATACATTACAAAGCACGGAAGTTTCAGATATTGAGCCTCGATATCCCAATTTTGATTCCGATTATGTTGCGAAGGCGGCGAGTTCCATGTGTTCGGCCAATTTAGAAGAGAATGCAATTCGTGTTGCAACCTGTTGTCGTCTTGTTGGCACTTGATTATGTACAGTCTGCAGGGGCTCTGCCACAGGGGAGATTTGGTGGACGTGTCGCCCCACCCCCATTTTTTGGACTTCTAACATTACGCCTCTATGGGCGTTGCATGGAAAGAATCGACTTCAGAATGCCTCAGTCCCCCCAATTTTCGGTACGTGGCGGAGCTTTTGATGTACATTGCACATTTTGAGGTCACCAACGTAGGAATTTACAGTTTAGATGTTGATAATGACACGCTGGCGTCTGTTTGCGAAATATAACCTAAACTACAATATCTCGGAAACGGCTGGATATTCCGTCCTGGTTCCAAATTTGTGAATATAAATATGTGGTGGTCAACACTCATGTTGAATTATGTTGTTGAATTACATTGTTGACATGTTGAATTAAACGCTGCTCACATGATTGCAAGCGATATTCTTCCTCCATAGCTAAGGAGGCAGATATGTTGCGAATACTGGTGAATACCGATAAAGTATATCTTAAGAAACATGTCCTTTTTTTCTTACTGGGGGTAGATGGCAGAATGGAAAACAACTTAGATCTGGGCCAATTGACCCATTTCGATTGCTCGTGTTCAACCAGATAACACAGGCATGTCTCCCTGAACGTCTCCGCTTCATAACTATGGACCAGAGGCCGACTTCCTTGATTTATCTCTCAGGTGTACCGGTCTCGGCGGACCCTCCATAGGCGTAGGGACGGGGAGGGGGACAATGGGACCACAGTTTTTGGGCTGGGGGCCAACAATGATAACTGCCCCCCCTCATTTTTGAGTGATTTCTCCTTTTTCGATCACCAATATTGGTTTTAGATGAATGCTTTGAAGTTGGGAGATTAACGATGGATTCATAACCCCGCAATTCCATAACCCATAATCATACCTAGGAACCCGGGGGGGGGGGGGAGGGGAAGGGGAGGGAGTGGGGAATAGGAAGGGTGGAAGGCCAAGGTCCCACGTTTTAGGTCAGGGGAGCCAACAATGTTAACTGCATCCCCACTTTTGAGAGATTACTCCCTCTTTGATCGCTGATATTGGTTCAATATCCGTCCGCCGGAGTAAAGTCCACTCCGTAGCTCAATCGGGAGAGCCCTACACTAAAGATCTGCCCTGCTCTGACAAGGTTGGTTGGACTCACTTTGGCGCTCGCTATTTTGCTCCTGGTGGAGATGACCTGTGGCCGGTGGCGGCGTCCACATTCAAGGTCAGAAGAAACCAGTGGGTCGGGTGGACCTTTGCCTTTGTGAGCCCTGTAGAACCTTTTGGATGATTAATCCCTCTTCGATCACTCGTATTAGTTCAATATCATTACTTAACTTTCGCCCCGCTGGTGTGGGGGGAGGGGATTTATCCCTCCCGAATTTCTTCAATAACTTAACTGTTATAGATATCAACTACAAACATGTTCTGCTTTATGCTAAATTAATTCCACACATTCCTTCAAAACTTCCATGAAGTTGGTCAAGTGCTTTGGGAGTAATGACGTTTTAGTGAGGCATGTCACGCCGTTTTTGGTGGAATAAGAATACATGTTTGAAAATTCGTATAAAATACGAGTTTTGAAGAAAATTACAAAGAAAGGGCGCCAAAAGAAAGCAAATGACATTCTCTTTCAAATGGCTATCTCAGATTTAGGAAATGTAAGTTCTGCGCCCCGCAGAACTGATTTTTGGGAAATTTGCACAAAATAAAATTGTCAAAAGTATAAAAACAAAAACGGAATACATATTTGAGGGCCAAGTGTGGACGATACCCAAACCTTTCTCAAACCTTTTTTCTGAAATGTTTTTTATTTATTTTAATGACCTGATACAGTCAAATAAACACCACCACTATATTCATGAGACAAAACTGGTCTAGAAACGTGCTTCTTCTTTATTTAGATTAATCAATTTCAATGTTTAACCTTATGTGATCTGACCTTGACCTGAACTTGACATAAACTTAACTTAAAGGAATTTATATGACGTCAGGTGGCGAAAATGACTACACTATCAAATTTTACGTGTAAAATAATCCGTTAAGCATGCGTCGCATGACTTTCGTAGACCTCTTACTAATAGTGACCTTTTGTGACCTGACCCTGACCTTGAACTTTGCTTTCAATCTCTTTTTCACACGTGCATGATATATATTATACCTTTGCGAAAATGGTGGGTGATAATAGTCGCAATCCAAAGCTTCCAATGGCAAGTATGAACTATAAACACAAATACCTCGATTTTGACCTTTGACCTGACCGTGACATGGTATGTGACCTTAATTTAAAAACAACTTGCTATGTTTTGGATGCGTTGCATTGCGAGCTTTCATATGCCCCCTTGCGCGTCTCGCTGCGATTGAGACAGACGTCAGACCGTCTGATAATATTGGCCTTTGATCTATTAATGATCTATTTAATGTCTCCCGTCATATTTTCTCGCAAGGGTAGGTAGGTAAGCCTAAGGGTAAAACAGCATGGTAATATTATTGACCGTGTTTGCCTTCAGAGCGGAATCTTGATGCGGAGGTAAGTGACAAATACCTTGCGAAATACCCGTGCAATGTACCGTATCCAGAAGTCTCGTCACGATTCTGCTCCGGTTCGTGTTCCATCTGATGACGTGACATCTGCCGCCGGCGGTCGGCCGGAAGTGACGTCACAGGGGCGTGTGACCGGCACGGGTGGACCTAGAAAGACAGTCGACTGTCAATTGAGCTGAACCGGCTTCGGTTGACGTAATGGAGAGATGTCAAAATATCGCAATCACAGGGGTTCCGGTGATTGTAAATGTACGTATTTAATTTCAACTCATATCTCAAGGCGGGACTTTTCAAACAAAATCCACGATGAAACGGAAAGGAATTGCGCAGGTGCCTTGTCGTACCTTGTAAAGAAACCAAAGCGATTCTTGCTGAATGCTTTAGAACAATCAGACATTGAATGCTGTTAGCTTATTGGCACATTATTTGGTACATTTATTGTACACATTCACAACGATATCCCCACGGCATATACCTAGATTATATACTATATCGGTCAGACAGTTTTTAAAAGGAAACATGTTCTGGACATCAGCACACCTCCTTCAGCGATTCCAGTCAAAGGTACGACTATGCAAACTGTGAATTGCTCGATGTCATAATTTGGATTTCAGACCAATAAGGCCTTGATTGTTTACAACTAATAACAGCAGTTTAACCCTCGCCCTACGGGAACTTTTTCACGTTCGCCCTACGGGGGGCCCTAAAAAGACCCCCTGTTAACTTTCAAACCAAGCAACATAGAGCAACGCGGTATGAATCAGCATGTTTCCTGTCATGTTTGGAATCTAAAGCCCAGGCTCCACTAGGCGTGATCGTTCCGGAAAGTACGCACGGTTTTTGCAAGTTTGCGTCTTTTGCGTACCGTGTTTTGACACCGTCCGGGAATTACGTCGTATGGTGTTAGAATGGTAATGAGACTGATCCTTTTGATGAATACGCATCAGTGCTTGAGTACTCAGGCTTAAAAGTAGTCAGGGATTTCACGTGGGTCTTAGGTCTCAATAGCTTAGGCTCCAGAGGTTACGATGACATTTTATTTAACAACAAATCGTGAATAACGTTTTATCGGTTGAACATAGAGCAATAATTTTGACACCATCTTGTTTGTATCGTCAATGCACTTCGAAAAATATTAATGGTGTCCTGGTTAGGTCAACTTCAAAATTTGACCTCAGGTCAATGTGATTTGGTGACCCAGGTATGCCATGTTGCATTTGGGGCAATGCATCTGGACGAGACAAACACATTGGTGCCATTTGCACGTTTCTATGTATATTATATCAAGAGTTATTGACAATACAGATTGCCGGCGATGCGCCACCAACTGTCTCAGACTACACAATCTTGCAAAAAACGGGAAAAAGTTTAAAACTCTGAACTTTGTTGCGTACTTGCGTACTTGCGTTATTGCGTCTTTTGCAGAGATGCGTACTTGCGTGCTGCGTCTTTTGCAAATTTGCGCGATATTTCATGCGGACTTTTCGTACTGTTCCAGTGTAGCTCAGTCAATGCATTTTCTATCAGCTGAAATTTTTTAGACTACGCAAAAGACGTAAACTTGCAAAAACCGTGCGTACTTTGCGTACTATCACGCATAGTGTAGCCTGCACTTAACGGTATGCTATTTTAGGGCTTCGGGTCAACAGGTGACCTTCCAGGTCAAGTGAATGATCTAGGATCGACCATGTCCAGAACAGCAATTTTGCTCTGTCAGAAAACCTAAAAATGAGAAATTTATAAATGTAAATAAAAAGGCATGTTCCTAGACCAGTTTTGTCTCAGAAATACAGAAAAGGTAGTTACTTGTTCGTATCTGGTCAAAAAATTCAAAACAGTTATTTACAAAAATGATGTCATGAGTTTCTTACACTTACGTAGCGCTCCCATATCACTCAGTGAAAAATAGAGATATTGCTTTCAAATTTGGTTTGGGTATCGTCCATACTCAGTTCTTGCACACATATTCCGTTTTTTTTAAACATCTTTCAAAATTTTGATTTTGTGGTGATTTTCCCCCAAAAAAAACAGTGTATTTTTCTTTATTTTAGCGGTCAAAAACCCACAATTTTGGAAATCCGGGATTGCCATTTTAAAGAAAATGCCATTTTCGATCTTTACTGAAATGCGTTTGCCATTTACTTTAAAACTCTGTTTTCTACGATTTTTCAAACATTTATCGTTTTTCCATCAACATGATGTGATCAAAACACCATTATCTCCCAAACTACTTAGCCAATTTTAATACAAATTTACAGCATACGTATAATTGTTGTAAACTCAGCTACTGAAAATTTCAGCAAGATTCGCTGCATGTGTACAAAGTTATACAAGCAAACCCTCAGGGGGGGGGGGGGTCGTTTTAGGACCGACCGTAGGGCGAGGGTTAATTTAGACAGTGGTGCATCAATGATTTGCACGTCTGCAACAACGGCGACCCCTTTTTGTCCAATCATGCAGGTCGCAGACTTATAACGACTCGATTTTTTATAGTCGGCTCAAGTCTGACTCATCAGCCGAATAACTGACTCGACTCTTGACTCAAGTGCTGTTTACAAAAAATGATTCGACTCGACTCTTGATGCAAGTGATGTTTCAAGCAAATTGAGTCGACTCGACTCTTACTCAAGTGCTGCTTTTTTATTTAATTGAATCGAGTCATGACTCATTCAAAAATGTCCGACTCATGAGTCGATTCATAGCTCAATTCTGAGTCGGTTACAAGTCTGGCAGGTCGTGTGACCATTTTTCATAGTTATATTTCACCTTTCGTGGCCTTATTGACCGACTTCGACAATATGACACCAATGGCTTGTTTATGTGTTTATTAGTTATTAAACAACCACATGCCGAAGCCCACTTACGGCTGTAGTCAAAGCACACAAAACACGCATCCTCATACATTCACGCATTCATACCTAAGACATGATGACAATGACAATAAATAAGTGAACCAATATCCCGCTACCCTACGCAAAAGTAGGGCAAGTGACTATAAGTCAGCACCGCTGCCCCGCCCATGGGAATCAATAACTTCCTTCACTGCATGTAAACTTAAAAGCTTGCGAGTTAAAAGTAGTTGAACAGAAGAAATCAGTCTCTGGCATTTCCTGGATAAATCTGTTGCAGGTCGCTGGTAGCCGCGATAAAAAGCTGTTGCGTACCGAATTCACCCTACCACCCGGCACACGAAACAGTCTAGTGTGTCTCGTGCGTCGAGTGGGAACAGATACGTGAAACATTGACACTAGATTTCCACAGTCAAGACGGCCACGAAGTACAGAATGCAAAAATATTATGTCGGCTTGGATGAAACGAGCTTTGATCGGCTTCGATATAGCTTCTATAGCTTTCAGCGGGGTTCGGCTTCTATATTCAAAGAAACCAGAAATAATGTATAACATGACTATAATAGATCCCATAAGGTCCGCTGAAGTAATCTTTCCAGTTAAAAGATACGTGATGTCCCTTACACTTACAGATCAGATCTAGTTCATAAATACAATCAATCAGAAAGACATCAAGGTATTTTACAAAAGATTGGACATCCGTTATACGTGTTTTCACAAAGTAGTGACGCGAAATACAGAATGCGGAACAATTCAGATCTCCGTGCGCAGATCAATATCCTGTTCACAATTCATACAAATTATGTTCACATTATGTACATCACAAAATATTGACAAAGACTGAGCATGGCTGCAAAAACGAAACAAAACTACAGCGCACAATCATCGTATGCCCGGCCGATTTCATTCTTCACGACCCCCGGCTCCGTCGCCGACGTTGTGCAACCCCGTGTGACTCCGTAGACGGCAGCTATATAATGGTCAGTCTTTCCATCAGCAGCACACTTGCAGAAGCCAGCCAGGCAAAGCAACATGTTCATCGCCAAGGTGAGGCGGAACCACAAGTATGAATTCTGTCAAATGCTATGCACGATATGACTTGCAATTATAGTACCTATTGGTAAGAGTAAAAACAAAACAGAGTAATCGTCAACAAGCATATACCAAGTCCAGAGATTTAAGGAAGCCCAATGTCTTCCTTACAATTGCAATATTTTATAGTTCAATATTAAAATAAGCTGTCGTAGTGAAAAGTAAAGTAGGATGCAGGCAGTGGAAGTTAATCGATTGTGTTTTTTAATAAAACTTTTTCTTTTCAGGTTTGCGCCACATTTCTGCTGGTCGGGCTCTGCCTGGCTGATGGAGGCCACTCCAGTCAAGGTCAGATACCTGTGACCTCAGGTCATGGAGCTGTGCCCCGAGGTTACGGCCTCGGCCTGACTCGCACAGGAGGAAGACGGGGAAGTGGCGGATTCGACGGTCAAAGAATATCTTACGATAACGACGTCCCTGATGTGTCGTACAAAACCCCCTCCTCCAGTGTATCTTTCTCTTTTGGCCACCGAACTCCTAGCGTGTCTTCTGGCTACAACGCTCCTAGCGAAGGCTACAACGCTCCTAGCGAAGGCTACAACGCTCCTAGCGTGTCTTCTGGCTACAACGCCCCTAGTGCATCTTCCGGCTACAACGCCCCTAGCGTGGCCTCTGGCTACAACGCCCCAAGCGTGACTTCTGACTACAACGCTCATAGCGTATCTTCTGGCTACAACGCCCCTATCGTGGCCTCTGGCAACAGCGCCCCAAGCGTGTCTTCTGGCTACAACGCTCCTAGCGTGTCTTCTGGCTACAACGCCCCAAGTGTGGCCTCTGGCTACAAAGCTCCTAGCGTATCTTCTGGCTACAACGCTCCTAGCGTATCTTCTGGCTACAACGCCCCTAGTGCATCTTCTGGCTACAAAGCCCCTAGCGTGGTCTCTGGCTACAGCGGGCCAAGCGTGTCTTCTAGCTACAACGCCCCAAGTGTATCTTCTGGCTACCACGGCCCTAGTGTGCCTTCTGGCTACAACGCTCCTAGCGTGTCTTCTGGCTACAACGCCCCAAGTGTGGCCTCTGGCTACAACGCCCCAATCGTATCTTCTGGCTACCACGGCCCTAGCGTGGCCTCTGGCTACAGCGCGCCAAGTGTGTCTTCTGGCTACAACGCCCCAAGCGTATCTTCTGGCTACCACGGCCCTAGTGTGTCTTCTGGCTACAACGCCCCTAGCGTGTCTTCTGGCTACAACGCTCCTAGCGTATCTTATGGCTACAACGGCCCTAGTGCGTCTACTGGCTACAACGCTCCTAGCGTGTCTTCTGGCTACAACGCTCCTAGCGTATCTTCTGGCTACAACGGCCCTAGTGCGTCTACTGGCTACAACGCTCCTAGCGTATCTTCTGGCTACAACGGCCCTAGTGTGTCTTCTGGCCACAACGCCCATAGCGTATCTTCTGGCTACAACGACCCTAGTGTGTTCTCTGGCTACAACGCTCCTAGCGTATCTTCTGGCTACAACGGCCCTAGTGCGTCTACTGGCTACAACGCTCCTAGCGTATCTTCTGGCTACAACGGCCCTAGTGTGTCTTCTGGTCACAACGCCCATAGCGTATCTTCTGGCTACAACGCCCCTAGTGTGTCCTCTGGCTACCATGGATGAGCGATCTTTGGCGAGTGACACCGATTGAAGCAAAGTCACCTCTCTTACATTCATTTGACTCTGCCTTGATTAAGGATCATTAATGCTCAAATTCAATGTCTTTTGTGTTTGTTGTCGGATATTTAGTATATGTACTTACTACTTGCACCTGTCATTGTTGATTAGGTCCGTACAGACTTCGTGTGTGTGTGTGTGTGAGTTTTTATTCGTTGATGAGAAAGCTGACAAATATACATTACAAAGAACGGAAGTGTGAGATATTGAGCCTCGCTATCCCAATTTTGATTCCGATTTTGCTGCGAATGCGGCGAGTTCCATGTGTTCGGCCAATTTAGAAGAGAATGCAATTCCTGTTGCAACCTGTTGTCTTGCTGGCACTTGATTGTGTACAGTCTGCAGGGGCTCTGCCACAGGGGGACGTGGTGGACGTGTCCCCCCACATTTCTTGGACTTTTAACATTACGCCTCTATGGGCGTTGCATGGAAAGAATCGACTTCAGAATGCCCCTGTCCCTCCAATTTTCGGTACGTGGCGGACCTTTTGATGTACATTGCACATTTTTAGGTCACTAGCGAAGGAATATGAAGTTTAGCCCTTGATAATGACACGTTGGCGTGACACGTTGGCGTCTCTTTGTGAAATAGAACCTACAATATCTCGGAAACGGCTGGGTATTCCGTCCTGGATTCCAAATTTGTGAATATAAATATGTGGTGGTCAACACTCAGACATGTTGAATTAAACGCTACTCACATGATTGCAAGCGATATTCTTCCTCCATAGCTAGGGAGACGGATATGTTGCGAATACTGGTGAATACCAATAAAGTAGATGTTAAGAAACATGTCCTTTTTTTCTTACTGGGGGTAGATGGCAGAATGGAAAACATCTGAGATCTGGGCCAATTGACCCACTTCGATTGCTCGTGTTCAACCAGATAACACAAACATGTCTCACTGAACGTCGCCGCTTCATAACTATGGACCAGAGGCCGACTCCCTTGATTTATCTCTCAGGTGTACCGGTCTCGGCGGACCCTCCATAGGCGTAGGGACGGGGAGGGGGGACAATGGGACCCCAGTTTTTGGGCTGGCGGGCCATCAATGATAACTGGTCCCCTAATTTTTAAAAAAACAATTTTTCCTTTTTCGATCCCCGATATTGGTTTTAGATAAATGCTTTAAAGTTGGGAGATTAACGATTAATTCCTAACCCCGCAATTCCATAACCCATAAGCATACCTTGGAACCGGGGGGGGGGGGGGGGGAGGGAGTGGGGAAGGGGAGGGGTGGAAGGCCAAGACCCCACGTTTTAGGCCAGGGGAGCCAACAATGTTCACTGCACCCCCACTTTTGAGAGATTACTCCCTCTTTGATCGCTGATATTGGTTCAATATCCGTCAGGCAGAGTAAAGTCCACTCCGTAGCTCAATCGGGAGAGCCCTACACTAAAGATTTGACCCACCCTGACAAGGTTGGCTGGACTCGCTTCGGCGCTCGCTATTTTGCTCCTGGTGGAGATGACCTGTGGTCGGTGGCAGCGGCCGCATTCAAGGTCATAAGAAGCCAGTAGGCCGGGTTGACC
>JAXIVJ010006404.1:62500-67089 GCA_036785665.1 Chirona hameri | reverse complement strand
CTTTTCACGGATCCCAGATGAGTCCCTGAACAGGTCAGAAGGGCGTTGAAAAGGTCGGAGGGGACCCTATACGATCTGAAGGGACCCTGGGCCTTTCGACAGTAAGAATGCAGTTGTCCAGGGAATACAACTCAAATTTTTGCGCCACTCCGTGGCGCAATTTAACTACAAATTCAATTATATGCAGGTTAGAAAAGAAAAAAACGTGCCGTTTCTCGGCGCATTTATGTGTTATGTTGCTACTTTCCTATATAATTGGGCAAAGTAGTTCACTTTAACACTTTTTACCGCACTTTTAAACGCACAATATAGCATTTTTAGAGGTCCGCACCATACGCAATGCGACGCATTGATGAGCATGCATAGAGAGCTTAAGACTCCAAATTTTCGCACCGCTCCGCGGCGCAATTTGTTTAAGAGTTGAGCCTAGAAAGTCTTGTCGACAGTAAGAGTTGAGCCTAGAGAGTCTTGAGCCTAGAAATAAATATTCCAAGCTGGTATAGCTGATTCCAAATTGGTGTCGCTGGTTCGAAAGTTGATATGGCAGTTTGCTAACTCCAGCTTCTAAAAGTTGGTATGGGCCGGGATGGCCCATACCAACTTTAACTTATGGCATGCATACATGTCATACTGCATTTTCCATCCGTGTAACGTGCCTTTTCATCGGTTTGGTTTGGCCCTTTCAACGCTTGGGAAGGGGCTCTTTCAGCGCTCGGGAAGGCCCCTTTGGAGGCGCCGCCGCCCCCCCCCCCCCCCTGGACGAAATCTTGGCTGCGTGCCTGCTGGCACGCAACAGGCAAACATATCCACATCAATATGCTTACGTTTTAAAAAAAAAAAAAATTAGTCCGAATGTTTTGAATGGATGGATTTCCGAAGTCAGGACCCGCGCTAAGCATAGCTTGTGGCGCAGGCCCTGACCCCACCACCCGATCACGCAATTCCTGGCAGCCGGCATAATTTAGAGGCGAAATGTTTACGTGTCCGACGTACTTGGACGCGGTCGGCGCCGTTACAACAGATTTTAATTCAACAGATTTAGGGGGCGGGGACAGCGATGCAATGGGGACAAAGCAGGGCTATTAGTATATGCTCGAGGGACTGGCTCTGGCCATTTGAGCGGCACCCCTCACCGTTCAGCGCTGTGTCCGTGCTGCTCTGGTCAGCGCTGTGTCCTGCTCAGCGCTGTCCTGCTCAGCGCTGTCCTGTTCAGCGCTGTATCCGTGCTGCTGCTGAGGCTCTGGTCGACAGGGAGCACCACAGGTCACCGGTACCGTTCCTCTCCTTTTCTCCCGTGCCGCCGTCGCCGCCGTCGCCTCCGCGCGCGGACGACTGCCGACGCGTCGGCCGGGCCGGGCTGACTGGCTGGCCGGGCTGGCCGCGACGGCGCCGACACGACGCGGGGTGATGACTGGCTGGCCGGGTTGGCCGCGACGGCGCCGACACGACGCGGGGTGATGACTGGCTGGCCGGGTTGGCCGCGACGGCGCCGACACGACGCGGGGTGATGACTGGCTGGCCGGGTTGGCCGCGACGGCGCCGACACGACGCGGGGTGATGACTGGCTGGCCTGGCTGGCCGCGACGGCACCGACACGACGCGGGGTGATGACTGGCTGGCCGGGCTGGCCGCGACGGCGCCGACACGACGCGTGGTGATGACTGGCTGGCCGGGTTGGCCGCGACAGCGCCGACACGAGGCGGGGTGATGACTGGCTGGCTGGGCTGGCCGCGACGGCGCCGACACGACGCGGGGTGACAGAGAGTGGCGGCCGACCGACCCTCGCCACCCGGCTATACAGCTGCCACTCCAGCCTAGCTCAGCTCAGCTCAGCTCAGCTCAGCCCAGCCCAGCCCAGCCCAGCCCAGCTCAGCTCAGCTCAGCTCAGCTCAGCTCAGCGCCAGCCGTGGTGGTAAAACTCGGCTGAGGGTCGGCGGCTTCCAGACCGATGGCTATAAACAGACTTCGCCGAGCCGGTCCGAGCCCTACACTCTGACACGGCGATTGAAATATGTGGGCAAAGTATTCCATGACTCTCAGCGGAAGACACAAATACGCTGAGTCGCCTGCACGTCCGTCTCGAGGATCGATGCCCTGAGTTGGAGACAGCGTGCTGTGGGGGGAGATGGCGTGACGCCCCTCACACCGATCGCTCACGAGACGCGGACAGCAGGTTATTTCCGAAGTGTGTTGTTTTCATAGGGGCATGAAGGCGTGACAGTTGCCTGCGTCGAGGGAGCTTTCCGCCCTCCCCTTCCCAGCACCATCTCCCGGTGCCATGGCTGAACGAAATCATGCCACTGCTGAGAGTGAGTGCTGCGTGACTTCGAGGGACTTGGACGATATACAAATCGATTTAGACTGTAACGTTGGCCGGTGCTAACCTGATATGTCCGATGGTGCACCACGCCGTGCATAGAGAGGCTAAGTACAAGGCAGGGCGACAGCGATTCAGGAGACAGGGGAATTTACAAACAAGTCACAGTCCTCACATTATTATCCATACACCAAGCCACCAATGCTCAGTCAGTTATTCCTTCGGACCAGCACTCTACGAGCAGCCAGCCCGCCCAGACCTGTGACCTTGAACGTGCCCGGCCACAGGTCGCGTCCCAGCGGACCAATCAGCGGCCGCGACCGGTCGGCTCACATCCTGCCCGCGGGGCACGGGGAGCAGCAGGGACGGCCGGTCGGCTCACATCCTGCCCGCGGGCACGGGGAACAGCAGGGACGGCCGGTCGGCTCACGTCCTCCCCGCGGGTCACGGGGAGCAGCAGGGACGGCCGGTTGGCTCACGTCCTCCCCGCGGGTCACGGGGAGCAGCAGAGACGGCTGGTCGGCTCACGTCCTCCCCGCGGGGCACGGGAGCAGCAGGGACGGCCGGTCGGCTCACATCCTGCCCCCGGGTCACGGGGAGCAGCAGGGACGGACGGTCGGCTCACATCCTGCCCGCGGGCACGGGGAACAGCAGGGACGGCCGGTCGGCTCACATCCTGCCCGCTGTCACGGGAACAGCAGGGACGGCCGGTCGGCTAACGTCCTGCCCGCTGTCACGGGGAGCAGCAGGGACGGCCGGTCGGCTCACATCTTGCCCGCGGGCACGGGGAGCAGCAGGGACGGCCGGTCGGCTCACATCCTGCCCGCGGGCACAGGGAGCAGCAGGGACGGCCGGTCGGCTCACATCCTGCCCGCGGGCACGGGGAGCAGCAGGGACGGCCGGTCGGCTCACATCCTGCCCGCTGTCACGGGGAGCAGCAGGGACGGCCGGTTGGCTCACGTCCTCCCCGCAGGTCACGGGGAGCAGCAGGGACGGCCGGTCGGCTCACGTGCTGCCCGCTGTCACGGGGAACAGCAGGGACGGCCGGTCGGCTCACATGCTGCCCGCTGTCACGGGGAGCAGCAGGGACGGCCGGTCGGCTCACATCCTGCCCGCGGGCACGGGGAGCAGCAGGGACGGCCGGTCGGCTCACATCCTGCCCGCTGTCACGGGGAGCAGCAGGGACGGCCGGTTGGCTCACGTCCTCCCCGCGGGTCACGGGGAGCAGCAGGGACGGCCGGTCGGCTCACGTGCTGCCCGCTGTCACGGGGAACAGCAGGGACGGCCGGTCGGCTCACATGCTGCCCGCTGTCACGGGGAGCAGCAGGGACGGCCGGTCGGCTCACATCGTGCCCGCTGTCACGGGGAGCAGCAGGGACGGCCGGTCTATGCTGCAGCTGGCACTGAGGTGTGCGATACGCAGTAATATAGTCGGGAGCCGACCTCATATTTGTATTGTGCACTTGAGATCATTCTCGTGGGCACCTTTGCTACGGTACCTATATCCTGACACTGTACCTATGTCTGCGTGCATGGCATGTTTTTTTATTTCTGGTCGTAAACTTCGATGCCCTGATTGTTTGGAATGACGAGGGATTATAAAAGTCACAAGCCTATTGTGGAGGGTTTAAATACTTGTGTACATGCCTTTAAGGCTGTGTGCTCGTTCCATCAGTTTGTGGAGTTTCTGTCGGAACGTGACTCCGTCCTCAGTGTCAGGTTTAACACCTCCACTTGGCCCGTCCTCAGTGTCAGGTTTAACACCTCCACCCGGCCCGTTCTCGGTGGCGGGTTTAACACCTCCACTTGGCCCGTCCTCAGTGTCAGGTTTAACACCTCCACCCGGCCCGTTCTCGGTGGCGGGTTTAACACCTCCACCCGGCCCGTTCTCGGTGGCGGGTTTAACACCTCCACTTGGCCCGTTCTCGGTGGCGGGCTTTAGCAGCTCCACCCGGCCCGTTCTCGGTGGCGGGTTTAACACCTCCACTTGGCCCGTTCTCAGTGTCAGGTTTAACACCTCCACTCGGCCCGTTCTCGGTGGCGGGCTTTAGCAGCTCCACCCGGCCCGTTCTCGGTGGCGGGTTTAACACCTCCACTTGGCCCGTTCTCAGTGTCAGGTTTAACACCTCCACTCGGCCCGTTCTCGGTGGCGGGCTTTAGCAGCTCCACCCGGCCCGTTCTCGGTGGCGGGTTTAGCAGCTCCACTCGGCCCGTTCTCGGTGGCGGGTTTAGCAGCTCCACTCGGCCCGTTCTCGGTGGCGGGCTTAAGCAC
>JAXIVJ010006404.1:5000-57500 GCA_036785665.1 Chirona hameri | reverse complement strand
CCAGGCCCATGATGTGTTACCATACACTGTCGCGCAGGCCCCTGAGGTGTTACCATACACTGTCGCTCAGGCCCCTGATGTGTTACCATACACTGTCGCTCAGGCCCCTGAGGTGTTACCATACACTGTCGCTCAGGCCCCAAAGGTGTTACCATACACTGTCGCTCGGGCCCCTGAGGTGTTACCATACACTGTCGATCAGGCCCCTGATGTGTTACCATACACTGTCACTCAGGCCCCTGAGGTGCTACCATACACTGTCGATCAGGCCCCTGAGGTGTTACCATACACTGTCGCTCAGGCCCCTGAGGTGTTACCATACACTGTCGCTCAGGCCCCTGAGGTGTTACCATACACTGCTTACTGATTTCCCGCAGCGCAGATATCGGTCACAACACACGGGACACACGGGCTTGTCGCGGGACGAAAATAACCATTTTCCGCGTCGCAGTCCCGTAGTGTCTCGACGTAGTCTGAGTGCCTCTGAGGCAGGCCATGTGAAGGCCACGTCGCGTGCTCTGAGGAAGGCCATGTGCAGGCCACGTCGCGTGCTCTGAAAAAGGCCATGTGAAGGCCACGTCGCGTGCTCTGAGAAAGGCCATGTGAAGGCCACGTCGCGTGCTCTGAGGAAGGCCATGTGAAGGCCACGTCGCGTGCTCTGAGGAAGGCCATGTGAAGGCCACGTCGCGTGCTCTGAGGAAGGCCATGTGCAGGCCACGTCGCGTGCTCTGAGGAAGGCCATGTGAAGGCCACGTCGCGTGCTCTGAGGAAGGCCATGTGAAGGCCACGTCGCGTGCTCTGAAGAAGGCCATGTGAAGGCCACGTCGCGTGCTCTGAGGAAGGTCATGTGAAGGCCACGTCGCGTGCTCTGAGGAAGGCCATGTGAAGGCCACGTCGCGTGCTCTGAGGAAGGCCATGTGAAGGCCACGTCGCGTGCTCTGAGAAAGGCCATGTGAAGGCCACGTCGCGTGCTCTGAGGAAGGCCATGTGAAGGCCACGTCGCGTGCTCTGAGGAAGGCCATGTGAAGGCCACGTCGCGTGCTCTGAGAAAGGCCATGTGAAGGCCACGTCGCGTGCTCTGAGGAAGGTCATGTGAAGGCCACGTCGCGTGCTCTGAGGAAGGTCATGTGAAGGCCACGTCGCGTGCTCTGAGGAAGGCCATGTGAAGGCCACGTCGCGTGCTCTGAGGAAGGCCATGTGAAGGCCACGTCGCGTGCTCTGAGGAAGGTCATGTGAAGGCCACGTCGCGTGCTCTGAGGAAGGCCATGTGAAGACAACGTCGCGTGCTCTGAGGAAGGCCATGTGAAGACAACGTCGCGTGCTCTGAGGAAGGTCATGTGAAGGCCACGTCGCGTGCTCTGAGGAAGGCCATGTGAAGACAACGTCGCGTGCTCTGAGGAAGGCCATGTGAAGACAACGTCGCGTGCTCTGAGGAAGGTCATGTGAAGACAACGTCGCGTGCTCTGAGGAAGGTCATGTGAAGGCCACGTCGCGTGCTCTGAGGAAGGCCATGTGAAGGCCACGTCGCGTGCTCTGAGGAAGGCCATGTGAAGGCCACGTCGCGTGCTCTGAGGAAGGCCATGTGAAGGCCACGTCGCGTGCTCTGAGGAAGGCCATGTGAAGGCCACGTCGCGTGCTCTGAGGAAGGCCATGTGAAGGCCACGTCGAGTGCTCTGAGGAAGGCCATGTGAAGGCCACGTCGCGTGCTCTGAGGAAGGCCATGTGAAGGCCACGTCGCGTGCTCTGAGGAAGGCCATGTGAAGGCCACGTCGCGTGCTCTGAGGAAGGCCATGTGAAGGCCACGTCGCGTGCTCTGAGGCAGGCCATGTGAAGACAACGTCGCGTGCTCTGAGGCAGGCCATGTGAAGGCCACGTCGCGTGCTCTGAGAAAGGCCATGTGAAGACAACGTCGCGTGCTCTGAGGAAGGTCATGTGAAGGCCACGTCGCGTGCTCTGAGAAAGGCCATGTGAAGACAACGTCGCGTGCTCTGAGGAAGGCCATGTGAAGGCCACGTCGCGTGCTCTGAGGAAGGCCATGTGAAGACAACGTCGCGTGCTCTGAGGCAGGCCATGTGAAGGCCACGTCGCGTGCTCTGAGAAAGGCCATGTGAAGAAAACGTCGCGTGCTCTGAGGAAGGCCATGTGAAGGCCACGTCGCGTGCTCTGAGGAAGGCCATGTGAAGACAACGTCGCGTGCTCTGAGGCAGGCCATGTGAAGACAACGTCGCGTGCTCTGAGGAAGGCCATGTGAAGGCCACGTCGCGTGCTCTGAGGAAGGCCATGTGAAGGCCACGTAGCGTGCTCTGAGGAAGGCCATGTGCAGGCCACGTCGCGTGCTCTGAGGCAGGCCATGTGAAGACAACGTCGCGTGCTCTGAGGAAGGCCATGTGAAGGCCACGTCGCGTGCTCTGAGGAAGGCCATGTGAAGGCCACGTCGCGTGCTCTGAGGAAGGCCATGTGAAGACAACGTCGCGTGCTCTGAGGCAGGCCATGTGAAGACAACGTCGCGTGCTCTGAGGAAGGCCATGTGAAGGCCACGTCGCGTGCTCTGAGGAAGGCCATGTGAAGGCCACGTCGCGTGCTCTGAGGAAGGCCATGTGAAGGCCACGTCGCGTGCTCTGAGGCAGGCCATGTGAAGACAACGTCGCGTGCTCTGAGGAAGGCCATGTGAAGGCCACGTCGCGTGCTCTGAGGAAGGCCATGTGAAGGCCACGTCGCGTGCTCTGAGGCAGGCCATGTGAAGACAACGTCGCGTGCTCTGAGGAAGGTCATGTGAAGACAACGTCGCGTGCTCTGAGGCAGGCCATGTGAAGGCCACGTCGCGTGCTCTGAGAAAGGTCATGTGAAGACAACGTCGCGTGCTCTGAGGAAGGTCATGTGAAGGCCACGTCGCGTGCTCTGAGAAAGGCCATGGGAAGACAACGTCGCGTGCTCTGAGGAAGGCCATGTGAAGGCCACGTCGCGTGCTCTGAGGAAGGCCATGTGAAGACAACGTCGCGTGCTCTGAGGCAGGCCATGTGAAGGCCACGTCGCGTGCTCTGAGAAAGGCCATGTGAAGACAACGTCGCGTGCTCTGAGGAAGGCCATGTGAAGGCCACGTCGCGTGCTCTGAGGAAGGCCATGTGAAGACAACGTCGCGTGCTCTGAGGCAGGCCATGTGAAGACAACGTCGCGTGCTCTGAGGAAGGCCATGTGAAGGCCACGTCGCGTGCTCTGAGGAAGGCCATGTGAAGGCCACGTCGCGTGCTCTGAGGAAGGCCATGTGAAGGCCACGTCGCGTGCTCTGAGGAAGGCCATGTGAAGGCCACGTCGCGTGCTCTGAGGAAGGCCATGTGAAGGCCACGTCGCGTGCTCTGAGGCAGGCCATGTGAAGACAACGTCGCGTGCTCTGAGGCAGGCCATGTGAAGGCCACGTCGCGTGCTCTGAGAAAGGCCATGTGAAGACAACGTCGCGTGCTCTGAGGAAGGTCATGTGAAGGCCACGTCGCGTGCTCTGAGAAAGGCCATGTGAAGACAACGTCGCGTGCTCTGAGGAAGGCCATGTGAAGGCCACGTCGCGTGCTCTGAGGAAGGCCATGTGAAGACAACGTCGCGTGCTCTGAGGCAGGCCATGTGAAGGCCACGTCGCGTGCTCTGAGAAAGGCCATGTGAAGAAAACGTCGCGTGCTCTGAGGAAGGCCATGTGAAGGCCACGTCGCGTGCTCTGAGGAAGGCCATGTGAAGACAACGTCGCGTGCTCTGAGGCAGGCCATGTGAAGACAACGTCGCGTGCTCTGAGGAAGGCCATGTGAAGGCCACGTCGCGTGCTCTGAGGAAGGCCATGTGAAGGCCACGTAGCGTGCTCTGAGGAAGGCCATGTGCAGGCCACGTCGCGTGCTCTGAGGCAGGCCATGTGAAGACAACGTCGCGTGCTCTGAGGAAGGCCATGTGAAGGCCACGTCGCGTGCTCTGAGGAAGGCCATGTGAAGGCCACGTCGCGTGCTCTGAGGAAGGCCATGTGAAGACAACGTCGCGTGCTCTGAGGCAGGCCATGTGAAGACAACGTCGCGTGCTCTGAGGAAGGCCATGTGAAGGCCACGTCGCGTGCTCTGAGGAAGGCCATGTGAAGGCCACGTCGCGTGCTCTGAGGAAGGCCATGTGAAGGCCACGTCGCGTGCTCTGAGGCAGGCCATGTGAAGACAACGTCGCGTGCTCTGAGGAAGGCCATGTGAAGGCCACGTCGCGTGCTCTGAGGAAGGCCATGTGAAGGCCACGTCGCGTGCTCTGAGGCAGGCCATGTGAAGACAACGTCGCGTGCTCTGAGGAAGGTCATGTGAAGACAACGTCGCGTGCTCTGAGGCAGGCCATGTGAAGGCCACGTCGCGTGCTCTGAGAAAGGTCATGTGAAGACAACGTCGCGTGCTCTGAGGAAGGTCATGTGAAGGCCACGTCGCGTGCTCTGAGAAAGGCCATGGGAAGACAACGTCGCGTGCTCTGAGGAAGGCCATGTGAAGGCCACGTCGCGTGCTCTGAGGAAGGCCATGTGAAGACAACGTCGCGTGCTCTGAGGCAGGCCATGTGAAGGCCACGTCGCGTGCTCTGAGAAAGGCCATGTGAAGACAACGTCGCGTGCTCTGAGGAAGGCCATGTGAAGGCCACGTCGCGTGCTCTGAGGAAGGCCATGTGAAGACAACGTCGCGTGCTCTGAGGCAGGCCATGTGAAGACAACGTCGCGTGCTCTGAGGAAGGCCATGTGAAGGCCACGTCGCGTGCTCTGAGGAAGGCCATGTGAAGGCCACGTCGCGTGCTCTGAGGAAGGCCATGTGCAGGCCACGTCGCGTGCTCTGAGGCAGGCCATGTGAAGACAACGTCGCGTGCTCTGAGGAAGGCCATGTGAAGGCCACGTCGCGTGCTCTGAGGAAGGCCATGTGAAGGCCACGTCGCGTGCTCTGAGGCAGGCCATGTGAAGACAACGTCGCGTGCTCTGAGGAAGGTCATGTAAAGACAACGTCGCGTGCTCTGAGGAAGGTCATGTGAAGACAACGTCGCGTGCTCTGAGGCAGGCCATGTGAAGGCCACGTCGCGTGCTCTGAGGAAGGCCATGTGAAGGCCACGTCGCGTGCTCTGAGGCAGGCCATGTGAAGACAACGTCGCGTGCTCTGAGGAAGGTCATGTGAAGACAACGTCGCGTGCTCTGAGGAAGGTCATGTGAAGACAACGTCGCGTGCTCTGAGGAAGGTCATGTGAAGACAACGTCGCGTGCTCTGAGGAAGGCCATGTGAAGGCCACGTCGCGTGCTCTGAGGAAGGCCATGTGCAGGCCACGTCGCGTGCTCTGAGGAAGGCCATGTGAAGGCCACGTCGCGTGCTCTGAGGAAGGCCATGTGAAGGCCACGTCGCGTGCTCTGAGGAAGGCCATGTGCAGGCCACGTCGCGTGCTCTGAGGAAGGCCATGTGAAGGCCACGTCGCGTGCTCTGAGGAAGGCCATGTGAAGGCCACGTCGCGTGCTCTGAGGAAGGCCATGTGAAGGCCACGTCGCGTGCTCTGAGGAAGGCCATGTGCAGGCCACGTCGCGTGCTCTGAGGAAGGCCATGTGAAGACAACGTCGCGTGCTCTGAGGAAGGTCATGTGAAGGCCACGTCGCGTGCTCTGAGACAGGCCATGTGAAGACAACGTCGCGTGCTCTGAGGAAGGCCATGTGAAGGCCACGTCGCGTGCTCTGAGGAAGGCCATGTGAAGGCCACGTCGCGTGCTCTGAGGAAGGCCATGTGAAGGCCACGTCGCGTGCTCTGAGGAAGGCAATGTGAAGGCCACGTCGCGTGCTCTGAGGAAGGCCATGTGAAGGCCACGTCGCGTGCTCTGAGGAAGGCCATGTGAAGGCCACGTCGCGTGCTCTGAGGAAGGCCATGTGAAGGCCACGTCGCGTGCTCTGAGGAAGGCCATGTGAAGGCCACGTCGCGTGCTCTGAGGAAGGCCATGTGAAGGCCACGTCGCGTGCTCTGAGGAAGGCCATGTGAAGACAACGTCGCGTGCTCTGAGGAAGGCCATGTGAAGGCCACGTCGCGTGCTCTGAGGAAGGCCATGTGAAGACAACGTCGCGTGCTCTGAGGCAGGCCATGTGAAGGCCACGTCGCGTGCTCTGAGAAAGGCCATGTGAAGACAACGTCGCGTGCTCTGAGGAAGGCCATGTGAAGGCCACGTCGCGTGCTCTGAGGAAGGCCATGTGAAGACAACGTCGCGTGCTCTGAGGCAGGCCATGTGAAGACAACGTCGCGTGCTCTGAGGAAGGCCATGTGAAGGCCACGTCGCGTGCTCTGAGGAAGGCCATGTGAAGGCCACGTCGCGTGCTCTGAGGAAGGCCATGTGCAGGCCACGTCGCGTGCTCTGAGGCAGGCCATGTGAAGACAACGTCGCGTGCTCTGAGGAAGGCCATGTGAAGGCCACGTCGCGTGCTCTGAGGCAGGCCATGTGAAGACAACGTCGCGTGCTCTGAGGAAGGTCATGTGAAGACAACGTCGCGTGCTCTGAGGAAGGTCATGTGAAGACAACGTCGCGTGCTCTGAGGCAGGCCATGTGAAGGCCACGTCGCGTGCTCTGAGGAAGGCCATGTGAAGGCCACGTCGCGTGCTCTGAGGCAGGCCATGTGAAGGCCACGTCGCGTGCTCTGAGGAAGGCCATGTGAAGGCCACGTCGCGTGCTCTGAGGCAGGCCATGTGAAGACAACGTCGCGTGCTCTGAGGCAGGCCATGTGAAGGCCACGTCGCGTGCTCTGAGGAAGGCCATGTGAAGGCCACGTCGCGTGCTCTGAGGCAGGCCATGTGAAGGCCACGTCGCGTGCTCTGAGGCAGGCCATGTGAAGACAACGTCGCGTGCTCTGAGGAAGGCCATGTGAAGGCCACGTCGCGTGCTCTGAGGAAGGCCATGTGAAGGCCACGTCGCGTGCTCTGAGGAAGGCCATGTGAAGACAACGTCGCGTGCTCTGAGGAAGGTCATGTGAAGACAACGTCGCGTGCTCTGAGGCAGGCCATGTGAAGGCCACGTCGCGTGCTCTGAGGCAGGCCATGTGAAGGCCACGTCGCGTGCTCTGAGGAAGGTCATGTGAAGACAACGTCGCGTGCTCTGAGGAAGGCCATGTGAAGACAACGTCGCGTGCTCTGAGGCAGGCCATGTGAAGGCCACGTCGCGTGCTCTGAGGCAGGCCATGTGAAGACAACGTCGCGTGCTCTGAGGAAGGCCATGTGAAGGCCACGTCGCGTGCTCTGAGGCAGGCCATGTGAAGGCCACGTCGCGTGCTCTGAGGAAGGCCATGTGAAGACAACGTCGCGTGCTCTGAGGAAGGTCATGTGAAGACAACGTCGCGTGCTCTGAGGCAGGCCATGTGAAGGCCACGTCGCGTGCTCTGAGGCAGGCCATGTGAAGGCCACGTCGCGTGCTCTGAGGAAGGTCATGTGAAGACAACGTCGCGTGCTCTGAGGAAGGCCATGTGAAGACAACGTCGCGTGCTCTGAGGCAGGCCATGTGAAGGCCACGTCGCGTGCTCTGAGGCAGGCCATGTGAAGGCCACGTCGCGTGCTCTGAGGAAGGCCAGGTGAAGGCCACGTCGCGTGCTCTGAGGCAGGCCATGTGAAGACCACGTCGCGTGCTCTGAGGAAGGCCATGTGAAGGCCACGTCGCGTGCTCTGAGGCAGGCCATGTGAAGGCCACGTCGCGTGCTCTGAGGCAGGCCATGTGAAGGCCACGTCGCGTGCTCTGAGGCAGGCCATGTGAAGGCCACGTCGCGTGCTCTGAGGCAGGCCATGTGAAGGCCACGTCGCGTGCTCTGAGGAAGGCCATGTGAAGGCCACGTCGCGTGCTCTGAGGCAGGCCATGTGAAGGCCACGTCGCGTGCTCTGAGGCAGGCCATGTGAAGGCCACGTCGCGTGCTCTGAGGCAGGCCATGTGAAGGCCACGTCGCGTGCTCTGAGGAAGGCCATGTGAAGGCCACGTCGCGTGCTCTGAGGCAGGCCATGTGAAGGCCACGTCGCGTGCTCTGAGGAAGGCCATGTGAAGACAACGTCGCGTGCTCTGAGGAAGGCCATGTGAAGGCCACGTCGCGTGCTCTGAGGAAGGCCATGTGAAGGCCACGTCGCGTGCTCTGAGGCAGGTCATGTGAAGACAACGTCGCGTGCTCTGAGGAAGGCCATGTGAAGGCCACGTCGCGTGCTCTGAGGCAGGCCATGTGAAGACAACGTCGCGTGCTCTGAGGAAGGCCATGTGAAGGCCACGTCGCGTGCTCTGAGGAAGGCCATGTGAAGACAACGTCGCGTGCTCTGAGGCAGGCCACGTGAAGACAACGTCGCGTGCTCTGAGGAAGGCCATGTGAAGGCCACGTCGCGTGCTCTGAGGAAGGCCATGTGAAGGCCACGTCGCGTGCTCTGAGGAAGGCCATGTGAAGGCCACGTCGCGTGCTCTGAGGCAGGCCATGTGAAGACAACGTCGCGTGCTCTGAGGAAGGCCATGTGAAGGCCACGTCGCGTGCTCTGAGGAAGGCCATGTGAAGGCCACGTCGCGTGCTCTGAGGCAGGCCATGTGAAGACAACGTCGCGTGCTCTGAGGAAGGTCATGTGAAGACAACGTCGCGTGCTCTGAGGCAGGCCATGTGAAGGCCACGTCGCGTGCTCTGAGAAAGGCCATGTGAAGACAACGTCGCGTGCTCTGAGGAAGGTCATGTGAAGGCCACGTCGCGTGCTCTGAGAAAGGCCATGGGAAGACAACGTCGCGTGCTCTGAGGAAGGCCATGTGAAGGCCACGTCGCGTGCTCTGAGGAAGGCCATGTGAAGACAACGTCGCGTGCTCTGAGGCAGGCCATGTGAAGGCCACGTCGCGTGCTCTGAGAAAGGCCATGTGAAGACAACGTCGCGTGCTCTGAGGAAGGCCATGTGAAGGCCACGTCGCGTGCTCTGAGGAAGGCCATGTGAAGACAACGTCGCGTGCTCTGAGGCAGGCCATGTGAAGACAACGTCGCGTGCTCTGAGGAAGGCCATGTGAAGGCCACGTCGCGTGCTCTGAGGAAGGCCATGTGAAGGCCACGTCGCGTGCTCTGAGGAAGGCCATGTGCAGGCCACGTCGCGTGCTCTGAGGCAGGCCATGTGAAGACAACGTCGCGTGCTCTGAGGAAGGCCATGTGAAGACCACGTCGCGTGCTCTGAGGAAGGCCATGTGAAGGCCACGTCGCGTGCTCTGAGGCAGGCCATGTGAAGACAACGTCGCGTGCTCTGAGGAAGGTCATGTGAAGACAACGTCGCGTGCTCTGAGGAAGGTCATGTGAAGACAACGTCGCGTGCTCTGAGGCAGGCCATGTGAAGGCCACGTCGCGTGCTCTGAGGAAGGCCATGTGAAGGCCACGTCGCGTGCTCTGAGGCAGGCCATGTGAAGACAACGTCGCGTGCTCTGAGGAAGGTCATGTGAAGACAACGTCGCGTGCTCTGAGGAAGGTCATGTGAAGACAACGTCGCGTGCTCTGAGGAAGGTCATGTGAAGACAACGTCGCGTGCTCTGAGGAAGGCAATGTGAAGGCCACGTCGCGTGCTCTGAGGAAGGCCATGTGCAGGCCACGTCGCGTGCTCTGAGGAAGGCCATGTGAAGGCCACGTCGCGTGCTCTGAGGAAGGCCATGTGAAGGCCACGTCGCGTGCTCTGAGGAAGGCCATGTGCAGGCCACGTCGCGTGCTCTGAGGAAGGCCATGTGAAGGCCACGTCGCGTGCTCTGAGGAAGGCCATGTGAAGGCCACGTCGCGTGCTCTGAGGAAGGCCATGTGAAGGCCACGTCGCGTGCTCTGAGGAAGGCCATGTGCAGGCCACGTCGCGTGCTCTGAGGAAGGCCATGTGAAGACAACGTCGCGTGCTCTGAGGAAGGTCATGTGAAGGCCACGTCGCGTGCTCTGAGACAGGCCATGTGAAGACAACGTCGCGTGCTCTGAGGAAGGCCATGTGAAGGCCACGTCGCGTGCTCTGAGGAAGGCCATGTGAAGGCCACGTCGCGTGCTCTGAGGAAGGCCATGTGAAGGCCACGTCGCGTGCTCTGAGGAAGGCAATGTGAAGGCCACGTCGCGTGCTCTGAGGAAGGCCATGTGCAGGCCACGTCGCGTGCTCTGAGGAAGGCCATGTGAAGGCCACGTCGCGTGCTCTGAGGAAGGCCATGTGAAGGCCACGTCGCGTGCTCTGAGGAAGGCCATGTGAAGGCCACGTCGCGTGCTCTGAGGAAGGCCATGTGAAGGCAACGTCGCGTGCTCTGAGGAAGGCCATGTGAAGGCCACGTCGCGTGCTCTGAGGAAGGCCATGTGAAGGCCACGTCGCGTGCTCTGAGGAAGGCCATGTGAAGGCCACGTCGCGTGCTCTGAGGAAGGCCATGTGAAGGCCACGTCGCGTGCTCTGAGGAAGGCCATGTGAAGGCCACGTCGCGTGTTCTGAGGAAGGCCATGTGAAGGCCACGTCGCGTGCTCTGAGGAAGGCCATGTGAAGGCCACGTCGCGTGCTCTGAGGAAGGCCATGTGAAGGCCACGTCGCGTGCTCTGAGGAAGGCCATGTGAAGGCCACGTCGCGTGCTCTGAGGAAGGCCATGTGAAGGCCACGTCGCGTGCTCTGAGGAAGGCCATGTGAAGGCCACGTCGCGTGCTCTGAGGAAGGCCATGTGAAGGCCACGTCGCGTGCTCTGAGGAAGGCCATGTGCAGGCCACGTCGCGTGCTCTGAGGAAGGCCATGTGAAGGCCACGTCGCGTGCTCTGAGGAAGGCCATGTGAAGGCCACGTCGCGTGCTCTGAGGAAGGCCATGTGCAGGCCACGTCGCGTGCTCTGAGGAAGGCCATGTGAAGGCCACGTCGCGTGCTCTGAGGAAGGCCATGTGAAGGCCACGTCGCGTGCTCTGAGGAAGGCCATGTGAAGGCCACGTCGCGTGCTCTGAGGAAGGCCATGTGAAGGCCACGTCGCGTGCTCTGAGGAAGGCCATGTGAAGGCCACGTCGCGTGCTCTGAGGAAGGCCATGTGAAGGCCACGTCGCGTGCTCTGAGGAAGGCCATGTGAAGGCCACGTCGCGTGCTCTGAGAAAGGCCATGTGAAGGCCACGTCGCGTGCTCTGAGGAAGGCCATGTGCAGGCCACGTCGCGTGCTCTGAGGAAGGCCATGTGAAGGCCACGTCGCGTGCTCTGAGGAAGGCCATGTGAAGGCCACGTCCCGTGCTCTGAGGAAGGCCATGTGAAGGCCACGTCGCGTGCTCTGAGAAAGGCCATGTGAAGGCCACGTCGCGTGCTCTGAGGAAGGCCATGTGAAGGCCACGTCGCGTGCTCTGAGGAAGGCCATGTGAAGGCCACGTCGCGTGCTCTGAGGAAGGCCATGTGAAGGCCACGTCGCGTGCTCTGAGGAAGGCCATGTGAAGGCCACGTCGCGTGCTCTGAGGAAGGCCATGTGAAGGCCACGTCGCGTGCTCTGAGGAAGGCCATGTGAAGGCCACGTCGCGTGCTCTGAGAAAGGCCATGTGAAGGCCACGTCGCGTGCTCTGAGGAAGGCCATGTGCAGGCCACGTCGCGTGCTCTGAGGAAGGCCATGTGAAGGCCACGTCGCGTGCTCTGAGGAAGGCCATGTGAAGGCCACGTCGCGTGCTCTGAGGAAGGCCATGTGAAGGCCACGTCGCGTGCTCTGAGGAAGGCCATGTGAAGGCCACGTCCCGTGCTCTGAGGAAGGCCATGTGAAGGCCACGTCGCGTGCTCTGAGGAAGGCCATGTGAAGGCCACGTCGCGTGCTCTGAGGAAGGCCATGTGAAGGCCACGTCGCGTGCTCTGAGGCAGGCCGTGTGAAGGCCACGTCGCGTGCTCTGAGGAAGGCCATGTGAAGGCCACGTCGCGTGCTCTGAGGAAGGCCATGTGAAGGCCACGTCGCGTGCTCTGAGGAAGGCCATGTGAAGGCCACGTCGCGTGCTCTGAGGAAGGCCATGTGAAGACAACGTCGCGTGCTCTGAGGAAGGCCATGTGAAGGCCACGTCGCGTGCTCTGAGGAAGGCCATGTGAAGGCCACGTCGCGTGCTCTGAGGAAGGCCATGTGAAGGCCACGTCGCGTGCTCTGAGGAAGGCCATGTGAAGGCCACGTCCCGTGCTCTGAGGAAGGCCATGTGAAGGCCACGTTGCGTGCTCTGAGAAAGGCCATGTGAAGGCCACGTCGCGTGCTCTGAGGAAGGCCATGTGAAGGCCACGTCGCGTGCTCTGAGGAAGGCCATGTGAAGGCCACGTCGCGTGCTCTGAGGAAGGCCATGTGAAGGCCACGTCGCGTGCTCTGAGGAAGGCCATGTGAAGGCCACGTCGCGTGCTCTGAGGAAGGCCATGTGAAGGCCACGTCGCGTGCTCTGAGGAAGGCCATGTGAAGGCCAAGTCGCGTGCTCTGAGAAAGGCCATGTGAAGGCCACGTCGCGTGCTCTGAGGAAGGCCATGTGAAGGCCACGTCGCGTGCTCTGAGGAAGGCCATGTGAAGACAACGTCGCGTGCTCTGAGGCAGGCCATGTGAAGGCCACGTCGCGTGCTCTGAGAAAGGCCATGTGAAGACAACGTCGCGTGCTCTGAGGAAGGCCATGTGAAGGCCACGTCGCGTGCTCTGAGGAAGGCCATGTGAAGACAACGTCGCGTGCTCTGAGGCAGGCCATGTGAAGACAACGTCGCGTGCTCTGAGGAAGGCCATGTGAAGGCCACGTCGCGTGCTCTGAGGAAGGCCATGTGAAGGCCACGTCGCGTGCTCTGAGGAAGGCCATGTGCAGGCCACGTCGCGTGCTCTGAGGCAGGCCATGTGAAGACAACGTCGCGTGCTCTGAGGAAGGCCATGTGAAGGCCACGTCGCGTGCTCTGAGGAAGGCCATGTGAAGGCCACGTCGCGTGCTCTGAGGCAGGCCATGTGAAGACAACGTCGCGTGCTCTGAGGAAGGTCATGTGAAGACAACGTCGCGTGCTCTGAGGAAGGTCATGTGAAGACAACGTCGCGTGCTCTGAGGCAGGCCATGTGAAGACCACGTCGCGTGCTCTGAGGAAGGCCATGTGAAGGCCACGTCGCGTGCTCTGAGGCAGGCCATGTGAAGACAACGTCGCGTGCTCTGAGGAAGGTCATGTGAAGACAACGTCGCGTGCTCTGAGGAAGGTCATGTGAAGACAACGTCGCGTGCTCTGAGGAAGGTCATGTGAAGACAACGTCGCGTGCTCTGAGGAAGGCCATGTGAAGGCCACGTCGCGTGCTCTGAGGAAGGCCATGTGCAGGCCACGTCGCGTGCTCTGAGGAAGGCCATGTGAAGGCCACGTCGCGTGCTCTGAGGAAGGCCATGTGAAGGCCACGTCGCGTGCTCTGAGGAAGGCCATGTGCAGGCCACGTCGCGTGCTCTGAGGAAGGCCATGTGAAGGCCACGTCGCGTGCTCTGAGGAAGGCCATGTGAAGGCCACGTCGCGTGCTCTGAGGAAGGTCATGTGAAGGCCACGTCGCGTGCTCTGAGGAAGGCCATGTGCAGGCCACGTCGCGTGCTCTGAGGAAGGCCATGTGAAGACAACGTCGCGTGCTCTGAGGAAGGTCATGTGAAGGCCACGTCGCGTGCTCTGAGACAGGCCATGTGAAGACAACGTCGCGTGCTCTGAGGAAGGCCATGTGAAGGCCACGTCGCGTGCTCTGAGGAAGGCCATGTGAAGGCCACGTCGCGTGCTCTGAGGAAGGCCATGTGAAGGCCACGTCGCGTGCTCTGAGGAAGGCAATGTGAAGGCCACGTCGCGTGCTCTGAGGAAGGCCATGTGAAGGCCACGTCGCGTGCTCTGAGGAAGGCCATGTGAAGGCCACGTCGCGTGCTCTGAGGAAGGCCATGTGAAGGCCACGTCGCGTGCTCTGAGGAAGGCCATGTGAAGGCCACGTCGCGTGCTCTGAGGAAGGCCATGTGAAGGCCACGTCGCGTGCTCTGAGGAAGGCCATGTGAAGGCCACGTCGCGTGCTCTGAGGAAGGCCATGTGAAGGCCACGTCGCGTGCTCTGAGGCAGGCCATGTGAAGGCCACGTCGCGTGCTCTGAGGCAGGCCATGTGAAGGCCACGTCGCGTGCTCTGAGGAAGGCCATGTGAAGACAACGTCGCGTGCTCTGAGGCAGGCCATGTGAAGGCCACGTCGCGTGCTCTGAGGCAGGCCATGTGAAGACAACGTCGCGTGCTCTGAGGAAGGCCATGTGAAGGCCACGTCGCGTGCTCTGAGGAAGGCCATGTGAAGGCCACGTCGCGTGCTCTGAGGCAGGCCATGTTAAGACAACGTCGCGTGCTCTGAGGAAGGCCATGTGAAGGCCACGTCGCGTGCTCTGAGGCAGGCCATGTGAAGACAACGTCGCGTGCTCTGAGGAAGCCATGTGAAGGCCACGTCGCGTGCTCTGAGGAAGGCCATGTGAAGACAACGTCGCGTGCTCTGAGGCAGGCCATGTGAAGACAACGTCGCGTGCTCTGAGGAAGGCCATGTGAAGGCCACGTCGCGTGCTCTGAGGAAGGCCATGTGAAGGCCACGTCGCGTGCTCTGAGGAAGGCCATGTGAAGGCCACGTCGCGTGCTCTGAGGCAGGCCATGTGAAGACAACGTCGCGTGCTCTGAGGAAGGCCATGTGAAGGCCACGTCGCGTGCTCTGAGGAAGGCCATGTGAAGGCCACGTCGCGTGCTCTGAGGCAGGCCATGTGAAGACAACGTCGCGTGCTCTGAGGCAGGCCATGTGAAGGCCACGTCGCGTGCTCTGAGGAAAGGCCATGTGAAGACAACGTCGCGTGCTCTGAGGAAGGCCATGTGAAGGCCACGTCGCGTGCTCTGAGAAAGGCCATGTGAAGACAACGTCGCGTGCTCTGAGGAAGGCCATGTGAAGGCCACGTCGCGTGCTCTGAGGAAGGCCATGTGAAGACAACGTCGCGTGCTCTGAGGCAGGCCATGTGAAGGCCACGTCGCGTGCTCTGAGAAAGGCCATGTGAAGACAACGTCGCGTGCTCTGAGGAAGGCCATGTGAAGGCCACGTCGCGTGCTCTGAGGAAGGCCATGTGAAGACAACGTCGCGTGCTCTGAGGCAGGCCATGTGAAGACAACGTCGCGTGCTCTGAGGAAGGCCATGTGAAGGCCACGTCGCGTGCTCTGAGGAAGGCCATGTGAAGGCCACGTCGCGTGCTCTGAGGAAGGCCATGTGCAGGCCACGTCGCGTGCTCTGAGGCAGGCCATGTGAAGACAACGTCGCGTGCTCTGAGGAAGGCCATGTGAAGGCCACGTCGCGTGCTCTGAGGCAGGCCATGTGAAGACAACGTCGCGTGCTCTGAGGAAGGTCATGTGAAGACAACGTCGCGTGCTCTGAGGAAGGTCATGTGAAGACAACGTCGCGTGCTCTGAGGCAGGCCATGTGAAGGCCACGTCGCGTGCTCTGAGGAAGGCCATGTGAAGGCCACGTCGCGTGCTCTGAGGCAGGCCATGTGAAGGCCACGTCGCGTGCTCTGAGGAAGGCCATGTGAAGGCCACGTCGCGTGCTCTGAGGCAGGCCATGTGAAGACAACGTCGCGTGCTCTGAGGCAGGCCATGTGAAGGCCACGTCGCGTGCTCTGAGGAAGGCCATGTGAAGGCCACGTCGCGTGCTCTGAGGCAGGCCATGTGAAGACCACGTCGCGTGCTCTGAGGCAGGCCATGTGAAGGCCACGTCGCGTGCTCTGAGGCAGGCCATGTGAAGACAACGTCGCGTGCTCTGAGGAAGGCCATGTGAAGGCCACGTCGCGTGCTCTGAGGAAGGCCATGTGAAGGCCACGTCGCGTGCTCTGAGGCAGGCCATGTGAAGACAACGTCGCGTGCTCTGAGGAAGGTCATGTGAAGACAACGTCGCGTGCTCTGAGGAAGGTCATGTGAAGACAACGTCGCGTGCTCTGAGGCAGGCCATGTGAAGGCCACGTCGCGTGCTCTGAGGAAGGCCATGTGAAGGCCACGTCGCGTGCTCTGAGGCAGGCCATGTGAAGACAACGTCGCGTGCTCTGAGGAAGGTCATGTGAAGACAACGTCGCGTGCTCTGAGGAAGGTCATGTGAAGACAACGTCGCGTGCTCTGAGGAAGGTCATGTGAAGACAACGTCGCGTGCTCTGAGGAAGGCAATGTGAAGGCCACGTCGCGTCCTCTGAGGAAGGCCATGTGCAGGCCACGTCGCGTGCTCTGAGGAAGGCCATGTGAAGGCCACGTCGCGTGCTCTGAGGAAGGCCATGTGAAGGCCACGTCGCGTGCTCTGAGGAAGGCCATGTGCAGGCCACGTCGCGTGCTCTGAGGAAGGCCATGTGAAGGCCACGTCGCGTGCTCTGAGGAAGGCCATGTGAAGGCCACGTCGCGTGCTCTGAGGAAGGCCATGTGAAGGCCACGTCGCGTGCTCTGAGGAAGGCCATGTGCAGGCCACGTCGCGTGCTCTGAGGAAGGCCATGTGAAGACAACGTCGCGTGCTCTGAGGAAGGTCATGTGAAGGCCACGTCGCGTGCTCTGAGACAGGCCATGTGAAGACAACGTCGCGTGCTCTGAGGAAGGCCATGTGAAGGCCACGTCGCGTGCTCTGAGGAAGGCCATGTGAAGGCCACGTCGCGTGCTCTGAGGAAGGCCATGTGAAGGCCACGTCGCGTGCTCTGAGGAAGGCAATGTGAAGGCCACGTCGCGTGCTCTGAGGAAGGCCATGTGCAGGCCACGTCGCGTGCTCTGAGGAAGGCCATGTGAAGGCCACGTCGCGTGCTCTGAGGAAGGCCATGTGAAGGCCACGTCGCGTGCTCTGAGGAAGGCCATGTGAAGGCCACGTCGCGTGCTCTGAGGAAGGCCATGTGAAGGCAACGTCGCGTGCTCTGAGGAAGGCCATGTGAAGGCCACGTCGCGTGCTCTGAGGAAGGCCATGTGAAGGCCACGTCGCGTGCTCTGAGGAAGGCCATGTGAAGGCCACGTCGCGTGCTCTGAGGAAGGCCATGTGAAGGCCACGTCGCGTGCTCTGAGGAAGGCCATGTGAAGGCCACGTCGCGTGTTCTGAGGAAGGCCATGTGAAGGCCACGTCGCGTGCTCTGAGGAAGGCCATGTGAAGGCCACGTCGCGTGCTCTGAGGAAGGCCATGTGAAGGCCACGTCGCGTGCTCTGAGGAAGGCCATGTGAAGGCCACGTCGCGTGCTCTGAGGAAGGCCATGTGAAGGCCACGTCGCGTGCTCTGAGGAAGGCCATGTGAAGGCCACGTCGCGTGCTCTGAGGAAGGCCATGTGAAGGCCACGTCGCGTGCTCTGAGGAAGGCCATGTGCAGGCCACGTCGCGTGCTCTGAGGAAGGCCATGTGAAGGCCACGTCGCGTGCTCTGAGGAAGGCCATGTGAAGGCCACGTCGCGTGCTCTGAGGAAGGCCATGTGCAGGCCACGTCGCGTGCTCTGAGGAAGGCCATGTGAAGGCCACGCCGCGTGCTCTGAGGAAGGCCATGTGAAGGCCACGTCGCGTGCTCTGAGGAAGGCCATGTGAAGGCCACGTCGCGTGCTCTGAGAAAGGCCATGTGAAGGCCACGTCGCGTGCTCTGAGGAAGGCCATGTGAAGGCCACGTCGCGTGCTCTGAGGAAGGCCATGTGAAGGCCACGTCGCGTGCTCTGAGGAAGGCCATGTGAAGGCCACGTCGCGTGCTCTGAGGAAGGCCATGTGAAGGCCACGTCGCGTGCTCTGAGGAAGGCCATGTGAAGGCCACGTCGCGTGCTCTGAGGAAGGCCATGTGAAGGCCACGTCGCGTGCTCTGAGGAAGGCCATGTGAAGGCCACGTCGCGTGCTCTGAGAAAGGCCATGTGAAGGCCACGTCGCGTGCTCTGAGGAAGGCCATGTGCAGGCCACGTCGCGTGCTCTGAGGAAGGCCATGTGAAGGCCACGTCGCGTGCTCTGAGGAAGGCCATGTGAAGGCCACGTCCCGTGCTCTGAGGAAGGCCATGTGAAGGCCACGTCGCGTGCTCTGAGAAAGGCCATGTGAAGGCCACGTCGCGTGCTCTGAGGAAGGCCATGTGAAGGCCACGTCGCGTGCTCTGAGGAAGGCCATGTGAAGGCCACGTCGCGTGCTCTGAGGAAGGCCATGTGAAGGCCACGTCGCGTGCTCTGAGGAAGGCCATGTGAAGGCCACGTCGCGTGCTCTGAGGAAGGCCATGTGAAGGCCACGTCGCGTGCTCTGAGGAAGGCCATGTGAAGGCCACGTCGCGTGCTCTGAGAAAGGCCATGTGAAGGCCACGTCGCGTGCTCTGAGGAAGGCCATGTGCAGGCCACGTCGCGTGCTCTGAGGAAGGCCATGTGAAGGCCACGTCGCGTGCTCTGAGGAAGGCCATGTGAAGGCCACGTCCCGTGCTCTGAGGAAGGCCATGTGAAGGCCACGTCGCGTGCTCTGAGGAAGGCCATGTGAAGGCCACGTCCCGTGCTCTGAGGAAGGCCATGTGAAGGCCACGTCGCGTGCTCTGAGGAAGGCCATGTGAAGGCCACGTCGCGTGCTCTGAGGAAGGCCATGTGAAGGCCACGTCGCGTGCTCTGAGGCAGGCCGTGTGAAGGCCACGTCGCGTGCTCTGAGGAAGGCCATGTGAAGGCCACGTCGCGTGCTCTGAGGAAGGCCATGTGAAGGCCACGTCGCGTGCTCTGAGGAAGGCCATGTGAAGGCCACGTCGCGTGCTCTGAGGAAGGCCATGTGAAGACAACGTCGCGTGCTCTGAGGAAGGCCATGTGAAGGCCACGTCGCGTGCTCTGAGGAAGGCCATGTGAAGGCCACGTCGCGTGCTCTGAGGAAGGCCATGTGAAGGCCACGTCGCGTGCTCTGAGGAAGGCCATGTGAAGGCCACGTCCCGTGCTCTGAGGAAGGCCATGTGAAGGCCACGTTGCGTGCTCTGAGAAAGGCCATGTGAAGGCCACGTCGCGTGCTCTGAGGAAGGCCATGTGAAGGCCACGTCGCGTGCTCTGAGGAAGGCCATGTGAAGGCCACGTCGCGTGCTCTGAGGAAGGCCATGTGAAGGCCACGTCGCGTGCTCTGAGGAAGGCCATGTGAAGGCCACGTCCCGTGCTCTGAGGAAGGCCATGTGAAGGCCACGTCGCGTGCTCTGAGGAAGGCCATGTGAAGGCCAAGTCGCGTGCTCTGAGAAAGGCCATGTGAAGGCCACGTCGCGTGCTCTGAGGAAGGCCATGTGAAGGCCACGTCGCGTGCTCTGAGGAAGGCCATGTGAAGACAACGTCGCGTGCTCTGAGGCAGGCCATGTGAAGGCCACGTCGCGTGCTCTGAGAAAGGCCATGTGAAGACAACGTCGCGTGCTCTGAGGAAGGCCATGTGAAGGCCACGTCGCGTGCTCTGAGGAAGGCCATGTGAAGACAACGTCGCGTGCTCTGAGGCAGGCCATGTGAAGACAACGTCGCGTGCTCTGAGGAAGGCCATGTGAAGGCCACGTCGCGTGCTCTGAGGAAGGCCATGTGAAGGCCACGTCGCGTGCTCTGAGGAAGGCCATGTGCAGGCCACGTCGCGTGCTCTGAGGCAGGCCATGTGAAGACAACGTCGCGTGCTCTGAGGAAGGCCATGTGAAGGCACACGTCGCGTGCTCTGAGGAAGGCCATGTGAAGGCCACGTCGCGTGCTCTGAGGCAGGCCATGTGAAGACAACGTCGCGTGCTCTGAGGCAGGCCATGTGAAGACAACGTCGCGTGCTCTGAGGAAGGTCCATGTGAAGAGCCACGTCGCGTGCTCTGAGGAAGGCCCATGTGAAGGCCACGTCGCGTGCTCTGAGGAAGGCCATGTGAAGGCCACGTCGCGTGCTCTGAGGCAGGCCATGTGAAGACAACGTCGCGTGCTCTGAGGAAGGTCATGTGAAGACAACGTCGCGTGCTCTGAGGAAGGTCATGTGAAGACAACGTCGCGTGCTCTGAGGAAGGCCATGTGAAGACAACGTCGCGTGCTCTGAGGAAGGCCATGTGAAGGCCACGTCGCGTGCTCTGAGGAAGGCCATGTGAAGGCCACGTCGCGTGCTCTGAGGAAGGCCATGTGAAGGCCACGTCGCGTGCTCTGAGGAAGGCCATGTGCAGGCCACGTCGCGTGCTCTGAGGAAGGCCATGTGAAGGCCACGTCGCGTGCTCTGAGGAAGGCCATGTGAAGGCCACGTCGCGTGCTCTGAGGAAGGCCATGTGAAGGCCACGTCGCGTGCTCTGAGGAAGGCCATGTGCAGGCCACGTCGCGTGCTCTGAGGAAGGCCATGTGAAGACAACGTCGCGTGCTCTGAGGAAGGTCATGTGAAGGCCACGTCGCGTGCTCTGAGGACAGGCCATGTGAAGACAACGTCGCGTGCTCTGAGGAAGGCCATGTGAAGGCCACGTCGCGTGCTCTGAGGAAGGCCATGTGAAGGCCACGTCGCGTGCTCTGAGGAAGGCCATGTGAAGGCCAACGTCGCGTGCTCTGAGGAAGGCAATGTGAAGGCCACGTCGCGTGCTCTGAGGAAGGCCATGTGAAGGCCACGTCGCGTGCTCTGAGGAAGGCCATGTGAAGGCCACGTCGCGTGCTCTGAGGAAGGCCATGTGAAGGCCACGTCGCGTGCTCTGAGGAAGGCCATGTGAAGGCCACGTCGCGTGCTCTGAGGAAGGCCATGTGAAGGCCACGTCGCGTGCTCTGAGGAAGGCCATGTGAAGGCCACGTCGCGTGCTCTGAGGAAGGCCATGTGAAGGCCACGTCGCGTGCTCTGAGGCAGGCCATGTGAAGGCCACGTCGCGTGCTCTGAGGAAGGCCATGTGAAGGCCACGTCGCGTGCTCTGAGGAAGGCCATGTGAAGACAACGTCGCGTGCTCTGAGGCAGGCCATGTGAAGGCCACGTCGCGTGCTCTGAGGCAGGCCATGTGAAGACAACGTCGCGTGCTCTGAGGAAGGCCATGTGAAGGCCACGTCGCGTGCTCTGAGGAAGGCCATGTGAAGGCCACGTCGCGTGCTCTGAGGCAGGCCATGTTAAGACAACGTCGCGTGCTCTGAGGAAGGCCATGTGAAGGCCACGTCGCGTGCTCTGAGGCAGGCCATGTGAAGACAACGTCGCGTGCTCTGAGGAAGGCCATGTGAAGGCCACGTCGCGTGCTCTGAGGAAGGCCATGTGAAGACAACGTCGCGTGCTCTGAGGCAGGCCATGTGAAGACAACGTCGCGTGCTCTGAGGAAGGCCATGTGAAGGCCACGTCGCGTGCTCTGAGGAAGGCCATGTGAAGGCCACGTCGCGTGCTCTGAGGAAGGCCATGTGAAGGCCACGTCGCGTGCTCTGAGGCAGGCCATGTGAAGACAACGTCGCGTGCTCTGAGGAAGGCCATGTGAAGGCCACGTCGCGTGCTCTGAGGAAGGCCATGTGAAGGCCACGTCGCGTGCTCTGAGGCAGGCCATGTGAAGACAACGTCGCGTGCTCTGAGGCAGGCCATGTGAAGGCCACGTCGCGTGCTCTGAGAAAGGCCATGTGAAGACAACGTCGCGTGCTCTGAGGAAGGTCATGTGAAGGCCACGTCGCGTGCTCTGAGAAAGGCCATGTGAAGACAACGTCGCGTGCTCTGAGGAAGGCCATGTGAAGGCCACGTCGCGTGCTCTGAGGAAGGCCATGTGAAGACAACGTCGCGTGCTCTGAGGCAGGCCATGTGAAGGACACGTCGCGTGCTCTGAGAAAGGCCATGTGAAGACAACGTCGCGTGCTCTGAGGAAGGCCATGTGAAGGCCACGTCGCGTGCTCTGAGGAAGGCCATGTGAAGACAACGTCGCGTGCTCTGAGGCAGGCCATGTGAAGACAACGTCGCGTGCTCTGAGGAAGGCCATGTGAAGGCCACGTCGCGTGCTCTGAGGAAGGCCATGTGAAGGCCACGTCGCGTGCTCTGAGGAAGGCCATGTGCAGGCCACGTCGCGTGCTCTGAGGCAGGCCATGTGAAGACAACGTCGCGTGCTCTGAGGAAGGCCATGTGAAGGCCACGTCGCGTGCTCTGAGGCAGGCCATGTGAAGACAACGTCGCGTGCTCTGAGGAAGGTCATGTGAAGACAACGTCGCGTGCTCTGAGGAAGGTCATGTGAAGACAACGTCGCGTGCTCTGAGGCAGGCCATGTGAAGGCCACGTCGCGTGCTCTGAGGAAGGCCATGTGAAGGCCACGTCGCGTGCTCTGAGGCAGGCCATGTGAAGGCCACGTCGCGTGCTCTGAGGAAGGCCATGTGAAGGCCACGTCGCGTGCTCTGAGGCAGGCCATGTGAAGACAACGTCGCGTGCTCTGAGGCAGGCCATGTGAAGGCCACGTCGCGTGCTCTGAGGAAGGCCATGTGAAGGCCACGTCGCGTGCTCTGAGGCAGGCCATGTGAAGACCACGTCGCGTGCTCTGAGGCAGGCCATGTGAAGGCCACGTCGCGTGCTCTGAGGCAGGCCATGTGAAGACAACGTCGCGTGCTCTGAGGAAGGCCATGTGAAGGCCACGTCGCGTGCTCTGAGGAAGGCCATGTGAAGGCCACGTCGCGTGCTCTGAGGAAGGCCATGTGAAGACAACGTCGCGTGCTCTGAGGAAGGTCATGTGAAGACAACGTCGCGTGCTCTGAGGCAGGCCATGTGAAGGCCACGTCGCGTGCTCTGAGGCAGGCCATGTGAAGGCCACGTCGCGTGCTCTGAGGAAGGTCATGTGAAGACAACGACGCGTGCTCTGAGGAAGGCCATGTGAAGACAACGTCGCGTGCTCTGAGGCAGGCCATGTGAAGGCCACGTCGCGTGCTCTGAGGCAGGCCATGTGAAGACAACGTCGCGTGCTCTGAGGAAGGCCATGTGAAGGCCACGTCGCGTGCTCTGAGGCAGGCCATGTGAAGGCCACGTCGCGTGCTCTGAGGAAGGCCATGTGAAGACAACGTCGCGTGCTCTGAGGAAGGTCATGTGAAGACAACGTCGCGTGCTCTGAGGCAGGCCATGTGAAGGCCACGTCGCGTGCTCTGAGGCAGGCCATGTGAAGGCCACGTCGCGTGCTCTGAGGAAGGTCATGTGAAGACAACGTCGCGTCCTCTGAGGAAGGCCATGTGAAGACAACGTCGCGTGCTCTGAGGCAGGCCATGTGAAGGCCACGTCGCGTGCTCTGAGGCAGGCCATGTGAAGGCCACGTCGCGTGCTCTGAGGAAGGCCAGGTGAAGGCCACGTCGCGTGCTCTGAGGCAGGCCATGTGAAGACCACGTCGCGTGCTCTGAGGAAGGCCATGTGAAGGCCACGTCGCGTGCTCTGAGGCAGGCCATGTGAAGGCCACGTCGCGTGCTCTGAGGCAGGCCATGTGAAGGCCACGTCGCGTGCTCTAAGGCAGGCCATGTGAAGGCCACGTCGCGTGCTCTGAGGCAGGCCATGTGAAGGCCACGTCGCGTGCTCTGAGGAAGGCCATGTGAAGGCCACGTCGCGTGCTCTGAGGCAGGCCATGTGAAGGCCACGTCGCGTGCTCTGAGGCAGGCCATGTGAAGGCCACGTCGCGTGCTCTGAGGCAGGCCATGTGAAGGCCACGTCGCGTGCTCTGAGGAAGGCCATGTGAAGGCCACGTCGCGTGCTCTGAGGCAGGCCATGTGAAGGCCACGTCGCGTGCTCTGAGGAAGGCCATGTGAAGACAACGTCGCGTGCTCTGAGGAAGGCCATGTGAAGGCCACGTCGCGTGCTCTGAGGAAGGCCATGTGAAGGCCACGTCGCGTGCTCTGAGGCAGGTCATGTGAAGACAACGTCGCGTGCTCTGAGGAAGGCCATGTGAAGGCCACGTCGCGTGCTCTGAGGCAGGCCATGTGAAGACAACGTCGCGTGCTCTGAGGAAGGCCATGTGAAGGCCACGTCGCGTGCTCTGAGGAAGGCCATGTGAAGACAACGTCGCGTGCTCTGAGGCAGGCCATGTGAAGACAACGTCGCGTGCTCTGAGGAAGGCCATGTGAAGGCCACGTCGCGTGCTCTGAGGAAGGCCATGTGAAGGCCACGTCGCGTGCTCTGAGGAAGGCCATGTGAAGGCCACGTCGCGTGCTCTGAGGCAGGCCATGTGAAGACAACGTCGCGTGCTCTGAGGAAGGCCATGTTAAGGCCACGTCGCGTGCTCTGAGGAAGGCCATGTGAAGGCCACGTCGCGTGCTCTGAGGCAGGCCATGTGAAGACAACGTCGCGTGCTCTGAGGAAGGTCATGTGAAGACAACGTCGCGTGCTCTGAGGCAGGCCATGTGAAGGCCACGTCGCGTGCTCTGAGAAAGGCCATGTGAAGACAACGTCGCGTGCTCTGAGGAAGGTCATGTGAAGGCCACGTCGCGTGCTCTGAGAAAGGCCATGGGAAGACAACGTCGCGTGCTCTGAGGAAGGCCATGTGAAGGCCACGTCGCGTGCTCTGAGGAAGGCCATGTGAAGACAACGTCGCGTGCTCTGAGGCAGGCCATGTGAAGGCCACGTCGCGTGCTCTGAGAAAGGCCATGTGAAGACAACGTCGCGTGCTCTGAGGAAGGCCATGTGAAGGCCACGTCGCGTGCTCTGAGGAAGGCCATGTGAAGACAACGTCGCGTGCTCTGAGGCAGGCCATGTGAAGACAACGTCGCGTGCTCTGAGGAAGGCCATGTGAAGGCCACGTCGCGTGCTCTGAGGAAGGCCATGTGAAGGCCACGTCGCGTGCTCTGAGGAAGGCCATGTGCAGGCCACGTCGCGTGCTCTGAGGCAGGCCATGTGAAGACAACGTCGCGTGCTCTGAGGAAGGCCATGTGAAGGCCACGTCGCGTGCTCTGAGGAAGGCCATGTGAAGGCCACGTCGCGTGCTCTGAGGCAGGCCATGTGAAGACAACGTCGCGTGCTCTGAGGAAGGTCATGTGAAGACAACGTCGCGTGCTCTGAGGAAGGTCATGTGAAGACAACGTCGCGTGCTCTGAGGCAGGCCATGTGAAGGCCACGTCGCGTGCTCTGAGGAAGGCCATGTGAAGGCCACGTCGCGTGCTCTGAGGCAGGCCATGTGAAGACAACGTCGCGTGCTCTGAGGAAGGTCATGTGAAGACAACGTCGCGTGCTCTGAGGAAGGTCATGTGAAGACAACGTCGCGTGCTCTGAGGAAGGTCATGTGAAGACAACGTCGCGTGCTCTGAGGAAGGCCATGTGAAGGCCACGTCGCGTGCTCTGAGGAAGGCCATTTGCAGGCCACGTCGCGTGCTCTGAGGAAGGCCATGTGAAGGCCACGTCGCGTGCTCTGAGGAAGGCCATGTGAAGGCCACGTCGCGTGCTCTGAGGAAGGCCATTTGCAGGCCACGTCGCGTGCTCTGAGGAAGGCCATGTGAAGGCCACGTCGCGTGCTCTGAGGAAGGCCATGTGAAGGCCACGTCGCGTGCTCTGAGGAAGGCCATGTGAAGGCCACGTCGCGTGCTCTGAGGAAGGCCATGTGCAGGCCACGTCGCGTGCTCTGAGGAAGGCCATGTGAAGACAACGTCGCGTGCTCTGAGGAAGGTCATGTGAAGGCCACGTCGCGTGCTCTGAGACAGGCCATGTGAAGACAACGTCGCGTGCTCTGAGGAAGGCCATGTGAAGGCCACGTCGCGTGCTCTGAGGAAGGCCATGTGAAGGCCACGTCGCGTGCTCTGAGGAAGGCCATGTGAAGGCCACGTCGCGTGCTCTGAGGAAGGCAATGTGAAGGCCACGTCGCGTGCTCTGAGGAAGGCCATGTGCAGGCCACGTCGCGTGCTCTGAGGAAGGCCATGTGAAGGCCACGTCGCGTGCTCTGAGGAAGGCCATGTGAAGGCCACGTCGCGTGCTCTGAGGAAGGCCATGTGAAGGCCACGTCGCGTGCTCTGAGGAAGGCCATGTGAAGGCCACGTCGCGTGCTCTGAGGAAGGCCATGTGAAGGCCACGTCGCGTGCTCTGAGGAAGGCCATGTGAAGGCCACGTCGCGTGCTCTGAGGAAGGCCATGTGAAGGCCACGTCGCGTGCTCTGAGGAAGGCCATGTGAAGGCCACGTCGCGTGCTCTGAGGAAGGCCATGTGAAGGCCACGTCGCGTGCTCTGAGGAAGGCCATGTGAAGGCCACGTCGCGTGCTCTGAGGAAGGCCATGTGAAGGCCACGTCGCGTGCTCTGAGGAAGGCCATGTGAAGGCCACGTCGCGTGCTCTGAGGAAGGCCATGTGAAGGCCACGTCGCGTGCTCTGAGGAAGGCCATGTGAAGGCCACGTCGCGTGCTCTGAGGAAGGCCATGTGAAGGCCACGTCGCGTGCTCTGAGGAAGGCCATGTGAAGGCCACGTCGCGTGCTCTGAGGAAGGCCATGTGAAGGCCACGTCGCGTGCTCTGAGGAAGGCCATGTGCAGGCCACGTCGCGTGCTCTGAGGAAGGCCATGTGAAGGCCACGTCGCGTGCTCTGAGGAAGGCCATGTGAAGGCCACGTCGCGTGCTCTGAGGAAGGCCATGTGCAGGCCACGTCGCGTGCTCTGAGGAAGGCCATGTGAAGGCCACGTCGCGTGCTCTGAGGAAGGCCATGTGAAGGCCACGTCGCGTGCTCTGAGGAAGGCCATGTGAAGGCCACGTCGCGTGCTCTGAGAAAGGCCATGTGAAGGCCACGTCGCGTGCTCTGAGGAAGGCCATGTGCAGGCCACGTCGCGTGCTCTGAGGAAGGCCATGTGAAGGCCACGTCGCGTGCTCTGAGGAAGGCCATGTGAAGGCCACGTCGCGTGCTCTGAGGAAGGCCATGTGCAGGCCACGTCGCGTGCTCTGAGGAAGGCCATGTGAAGGCCACGTCGCGTGCTCTGAGGAAGGCCATGTGAAGGCCACGTCGCGTGCTCTGAGGAAGGCCATGTGAAGGCCACGTCGCGTGCTCTGAGAAAGGCCATGTGAAGGCCACGTCGCGTGCTCTGAGGAAGGCCATGTGAAGGCCACGTCGCGTGCTCTGAGGAAGGCCATGTGAAGGCCACGTCGCGTGCTCTGAGGAAGGCCATGTGAAGGCCACGTCGCGTGCTTTGAGGAAGGCCATGTGAAGGCCACGTCGCGTGCTCTGAGGAAGGCCATGTGAAGGCCACGTCGCGTGCTCTGAGGAAGGCCATGTGAAGGCCACGTCGCGTGCTCTGAGAAAGGCCATGTGAAGGCCACGTCGCGTGCTCTGAGGAAGGCCATGTGCAGGCCACGTCGCGTGCTCTGAGGAAGGCCATGTGAAGGCCACGTCGCGTGCTCTGAGGAAGGCCATGTGAAGGCCACGTCCCGTGCTCTGAGGAAGGCCATGTGAAGGCCACGTCGCGTGCTCTGAGAAAGGCCATGTGAAGGCCACGTCGCGTGCTCTGAGGAAGGCCATGTGAAGGCCACGTCGCGTGCTCTGAGGAAGGCCATGTGAAGGCCACGTCGCGTGCTCTGAGGAAGGCCATGTGAAGGCCACGTCGCGTGCTCTGAGGAAGGCCATGTGAAGGCCACGTCGCGTGCTCTGAGGAAGGCCATGTGAAGGCCACGTCGCGTGCTCTGAGGAAGGCCATGTGAAGGCCACGTCGCGTGCTCTGAGAAAGGCCATGTGAAGGCCACGTCGCGTGCTCTGAGGAAGGCCATGTGCAGGCCACGTCGCGTGCTCTGAGGAAGGCCATGTGAAGGCCACGTCGCGTGCTCTGAGGAAGGCCATGTGAAGGCCACGTCGCGTGCTCTGAGGAAGGCCATGTGAAGGCCACGTCGCGTGCTCTGAGGAAGGCCATGTGAAGGCCACGTCCCGTGCTCTGAGGAAGGCCATGTGAAGGCCACGTCGCGTGCTCTGAGGAAGGCCATGTGAAGGCCACGTCGCGTGCTCTGAGGAAGGCCATGTGAAGGCCACGTCGCGTGCTCTGAGGCAGGCCGTGTGAAGGCCACGTCGCGTGCTCTGAGGAAGGCCATGTGAAGGCCACGTCGCGTGCTCTGAGGAAGGCCATGTGAAGGCCACGTCGCGTGCTCTGAGGAAGGCCATGTGAAGGCCACGTCGCGTGCTCTGAGGAAGGCCATGTGAAGACAACGTCGCGTGCTCTGAGGAAGGCCATGTGAAGGCCACGTCGCGTGCTCTGAGGAAGGCCATGTGAAGGCCACGTCGCGTGCTCTGAGGAAGGTCATGTGAAGGCCACGTCGCGTGCTCTGAGAAAGGCCATGTGAAGGCCACGTCGCGTGCTCTGAGGAAGGCCATGTGAAGACAACGTCGCGTGCTCTGAGGAAGGCCATGTGAAGGCCACGTCGCGTGCTCTGAGGAAGGCCATGTGAAGGCCACGTCGCGTGCTCTGAGGAAGGCCATGTGAAGGCCACGTCCTGTGCTCTGAGGATGGCCATGTGAAGGCCACGTTGCGTGCTCTGAGAAAGGCCATGTGAAGTCCACGTCGCGTGCTCTGAGGAAGGCCATGTGAAGGCCACGTCGCGTGCTCTGAGGAAGGCCATGTGAAGGCCACGTCGCGTGCTCTGAGGAAGGCCATGTGAAGGCCACGTCGCGTGCTCTGAGGAAGGCCATGTGAAGGCCACGTCGCGTGCTCTGAGGAAGGCCATGTGAAGGCCACGTCGCGTGCTCTGAGGAAGGCCATGTGAAGGCCAAGTCGCGTGCTCTGAGAAAGGCCATGTGAAGGCCACGTCGCGTGCTCTGAGGAAGGCCATGTGCAGGCCACGTCGCGTGCTCTGAGGAAGGCCATGTGAAGGCCACGTCGCGTGCTCTGAGGAAGGCCATGTGAAGGCCACTTCCCGTGCTCTGAGGAAGGCCATGTGAAGGCCACGTCGCGTGCTCTGAGGAAGGCCATGTGAAGGCCACGTCCCGTGCTCTGAGGAAGGCCATGTGAAGGCCACGTCGCGTGCTCTGAGGAAGGCCATGTGAAGGCCACGTCGCGTGCTCTGAGGAAGGCCATGTGAAGGCCACGTCGCGTGCTCTGAGGCAGGCCGTGTGAAGGCCACGTCGCGTGCTCTGAGGAAGGCCATGTGAAGGCCACGTCGCGTGCTCTGAGGAAGGCCATGTGAAGGCCACGTCGCGTGCTCTGAGGAAGGCCATGTGAAGGCCACGTCGCGTGCTCTGAGGAAGGCCATGTGAAGACAACGTCGCGTGCTCTGAGGAAGGCCATGTGAAGGCCACGTCGCGTGCTCTGAGGAAGGCCATGTGAAGGCCACGTCGCGTGCTCTGAGGAAGGTCATGTGAAGGCCACGTCGCGTGCTCTGAGAAAGGCCATGTGAAGGCCACGTCGCGTGCTCTGAGGAAGGCCATGTGAAGACAACGTCGCGTGCTCTGAGGAAGGCCATGTGAAGGCCACGTCGCGTGCTCTGAGGAAGGCCAAGTGAAGGCCACGTCGCGTGCTCTGAGGAAGGTCATGTGAAGGCCACGTCGCGTGCTCTGAGGCAGGCCATGTGAAGGCCACGTCGCGTGCTCTGAGGAAGGTCATGTGAAGGCCACGTCGCGTGCTCTGAGGAAGGTCATGTGAAGGCCACGTCGCGTGCTCTGAGGAAGGCCATGTGAAGGCCACGTCGCGTGCTCTGAGGAAGGCCATGTGAAGGCCACGTCCCGTGCTCTGAGGAAGGCCATGTGAAGGCCACGTCGCGTGCTCTGAGGAAGGCCATGTGAAGGCCACGTCGCGTGCTCTGAGGAAGGCCATGTGAAGGCCACGTCGCGTGCTCTGAGGCAGGCCGTGTGAAGGCCACGTCGCGTGCTCTGAGGAAGGCCATGTGAAGGCCACGTCGCGTGCTCTGAGGAAGGCCATGTGAAGGCCACGTCGCGTGCTCTGAGGAAGGCCATGTGAAGGCCACGTCGCGTGCTCTGAGGAAGGCCATGTGAAGACAACGTCGCGTGCTCTGAGGAAGGCCATGTGAAGGCCACGTCGCGTGCTCTGAGGAAGGCCATGTGAAGGCCACGTCGCGTGCTCTGAGGAAGGTCATGTGAAGGCCACGTCGCGTGCTCTGAGAAAGGCCATGTGAAGGCCACGTCGCGTGCTCTGAGGAAGGCCATGTGAAGACAACGTCGCGTGCTCTGAGGAAGGCCATGTGAAGGCCACGTCGCGTGCTCTGAGGAAGGCCATGTGAAGGCCACGTCGCGTGCTCTGAGGAAGGTCATGTGAAGGCCACGTCGCGTGCTCTGAGGCAGGCCATGTGAAGGCCACGTCGCGTGCTCTGAGGAAGGCCATGTGAAGGCCACGTCGCGTGCTCTGAGGAAGGTCATGTGAAGGCCACGTCGCGTGCTCTGAGGAAGGCCATGTGAAGGCCACGTCGCGTGCTCTGAGGAAGGCCATGTGAAGGCCACGTCGCGTGCTCTGAGGAAGGCCATGTGAAGGCCACGTCGCGTGCTCTGAGGCAGGCCATGTGAAGACCACGTCGCGTGCTCTGAGGAAGGCGATGTGAAGGCCACGTCGCGTGCTCTGAGGCAGGCCATGTGAAGGCCACGTCGCGTGCTCTGAGGCAGGCCATGTGAAGGCCACGTCGCGTGCTCTGAGGCAGGCCATGTGAAGGCCACGTCGCGTGCTCTGAGGCAGGCCATGTGAAGGCCACGTCGCGTGCTCTGAGGCAGGCCATGTGAAGGCCACGTCGCGTGCTCTGAGGCAGGCCATGTGAAGGCCACGTCGCGTGCTCTGAGGCAGGCCATGTGAAGGCCACGTCGCGTGCTCTGAGGCAGGCCATGTGAAGGCCACGTCGCGTGCTCTGAGGAAGGCCATGTGAAGGCCACGTCGCGTGCTCTGAGGAAGGCCATGTGAAGGCCACGTCGCGTGCTCTGAGGAAGGCCATGTGAAGACAACGTCGCGTGCTCTGAGGAAGGCCATGTGAAGACAACGTCGCGTGCTCTGAGGCAGGCCATGTGAAGACAACGTCGCGTGCTCTGAGGAAGGCCATGTGCAGGCCACGTCGCGTGCTCTGAGGCAGGCCATGTGAAGGCCACGTCGCGTGCTCTGAGGCAGGCCATGTGAAGGCCACGTCGCGTGCTCTGAGGAAGGCCATGTGAAGGCCACGTCGCGTGCTCTGAGGAAGGCCATGTGAAGACAACGTCGCGTGCTCTGAGGCAGGCCATGTGAAGACAACGTCGCGTGCTCTGAGGAAGGCCATGTGAAGGCCACGTCGCGTGCTCTGAGGAAGGCCATGTGAAGGCCACGTCGCGTGCTCTGAGGAAGGCCATGTGAAGGCCACGTCGCGTGCTCTGAGGAAGGCCATGTGCAGGCCACGTCGCGTGCTCTGAGGAAGGCCATGTGAAGACAACGTCGCGTGCTCTGAGGAAGGTCATGTGAAGGCCACGTCGCGTGCTCTGAGACAGGCCATGTGAAGACAACGTCGCGTGCTCTGAGGAAAGCCATGTGAAGGCCACGTCGCGTGCTCTGAGGAAGGCCATGTGAAGGCCACGTCGCGTGCTCTGAGGAAGGCCATGTGAAGGCCACGTCGCGTGCTCTGAGGAAGGCAATGTGAAGGCCACGTCGCGTGCTCTGAGGAAGGCCATGTGCAGGCCACGTCGCGTGCTCTGAGGAAGGCCATGTGAAGGCCACGTCGCGTGCTCTGAGGAAGGCCATGTGAAGGCCACGTCGCGTGCTCTGAGGAAGGCCATGTGAAGGCCACGTCGCGTGCTCTGAGGAAGGCCATGTGAAGGCCACGTCGCGTGCTCTGAGGAAGGCCATGTGAAGGCCACGTCGCGTGCTCTGAGGAAGGCCATGTGAAGGCCACGTCGCGTGCTCTGAGGAAGGCCATGTGCAGGCCACGTCGCGTGCTCTGAGGAAGGCCATGTGAAGGCCACGTCGCGTGCTCTGAGGAAGGCCATGTGAAGGCCACGTCGCGTGCTCTGAGGAAGGCCATGTGCAGGCCACGTCGCGTGCTCTGAGGAAGGCCATGTGAAGGCCACGTCGCGTGCTCTGAGGAAGGCCATGTGAAGGCCACGTCGCGTGCTCTGAGGAAGGCCATGTGAAGGCCACGTCGCGTGCTCTGAGAAAGGCCATGTGAAGGCCACGTCGCGTGCTCTGAGGAAGGCCATGTGAAGGCCACGTCGCGTGCTCTGAGGAAGGCCATGTGAAGGCCACGTCGCGTGCTCTGAGGAAGGCCATGTGAAGGCCACGTCGCGTGCTCTGAGGAAGGCCATGTGAAGGCCACGTCGTGTGCTCTGAGGAAGGCCATGTGAAGGCCACGTCGCGTGCTCTGAGGAAGGCCATGTGAAGGCCACGTCGCGTGCTCTGAGAAAGGCCATGTGAAGGCCACGTCGCGTGCTCTGAGGAAGGCCATGTGCAGGCCACGTCGCGTGCTCTGAGGAAGGCCATGTGAAGGCCACGTCGCGTGCTCTGAGGAAGGCCATGTGAAGGCCACGTCCCGTGCTCTGAGGAAGGTCATGTGAAGGCCACGTCGCGTGCTCTGAGGAAGGCCATGTGAAGGCCACGTCCCGTGCTCTGAGGAAGGCCATGTGAAGGCCACGTCGCGTGCTCTGAGGAAGGCCATGTGAAGGCCACGTCGCGTGCTCTGAGGAAGGTCATGTGAAGGCCACGTCGCGTGCTCTGAGGCAGGCCGTGTGAAGGCCACGTCGCGTGCTCTGAGGAAGGCCATGTGAAGGCCACGTCGCGTGCTCTGAGGAAGGCCATGTGAAGGCCACGTCGCGTGCTCTGAGGAAGGCCATGTGAAGGCCACGTCCCGTGCTCTGAGGAAGGCCATGTGAAGACAACGTCGCGTGCTCTGAGGCAGGCCATGTGAAGACCACGTCCCGTGCTCTGAGGAAGGCCATGTGAAGGCCACGTCGCGTGCTCTGAGGAAGGCCATGTGAAGGCCACGTCCCGTGCTCTGAGGAAGGCCATGTGAAGGCCACGTCGCGTGCTCTGAGGAAGGCCATGTGAAGACAACGTCGCGTGCTCTGAGGAAGGCCATGTGAAGGCCACGTCGCGTGCTCTGAGGCAGGCCGTGTGAAGGCCACGTCGCGTGCTCTGAGGCAGGCCATGTGAAGACAACGTCGCGTGCTCTGAGGAAGGTCATGTGAAGACAACGTCGCGTGCTCTGAGGAAGGCCATGTGAAGGCCACGTCGCGTGCTCTGAGGAAGGCCATGTGAAGACAACGTCGCGTGCTCTGAGGAAGGCCATGTGAAGGCCACGTCGCGTGCTCTGAGGAAGGCCATGTGAAGGCCACGTCGCGTGCTCTGAGGAAGGTCATGTGAAGGCCACGTCGCGTGCTCTGAGAAAGGCCATGTGAAGGCCACGTCGCGTGCTCTGAGGAAGGCCATGTGAAGACAACGTCGCGTGCTCTGAGGAAGGCCATGTGAAGGCCACGTCGCGTGCTCTGAGGAAGGCCATGTGAAGGCCACGTCGCGTGCTCTGAGGAAGGCCATGTGAAGGCCACGTCCCGTGCTCTGAGGAAGGCCATGTGAAGGCCACGTCGCGTGCTCTGAGAAAGGCCATGTGAAGGCCACGTCGCGTGCTCTGAGGAAGGCCATGTGAAGGCCACGTCGCGTGCTCTGAGGAAGGCCATGTGAAGGCCACGTCGCGTGCTCTGAGGAAGGCCATGTGAAGGCCACGTCGCGTGCTCTGAGGCAGGCCATGTGAAGACAACGTCGCGTGCTCTGAGGAAGGCCATGTGAAGGCCACGTCGCGTGCTCTGAGGAAGGCCATGTGAAGGCCACGTCGCGTGCTCTGAGGAAGGCCATGTGAAGACAACGTCGCGTGCTCTGAGGAAGGTCATGTGAAGACAACGTCGCGTGCTCTGAGGCAGGCCATGTGAAGGCCACGTCGCGTGCTCTGAGGCAGGCCATGTGAAGGCCACGTCGCGTGCTCTGAGGAAGGTCATGTGAAGACAACGTCGCGTGCTCTGAGGAAGGCCATGTGAAGACAACGTCGCGTGCTCTGAGGCAGGCCATGTGAAGGCCACGTCGCGTGCTCTGAGGCAGGCCATGTGAAGACAACGTCGCGTGCTCTGAGGAAGGCCATGTGAAGGCCACGTCGCGTGCTCTGAGGCAGGCCATGTGAAGGCCACGTCGCGTGCTCTGAGGAAGGCCATGTGAAGACAACGTCGCGTGCTCTGAGGAAGGTCATGTGAAGACAACGTCGCGTGCTCTGAGGCAGGCCATGTGAAGGCCACGTCGCGTGCTATGAGGCAGGCCATGTGAAGGCCACGTCGCGTGCTCTGAGGAAGGTCATGTGAAGACAACGTCGCGTGCTCTGAGGAATGCCATGTGAAGACAACGTCGCGTGCTCTGAGGCAGGCCATGTGAAGGCCACGTCGCGTGCTCTGAGGAAGGCCATGTGAAGGCCACGTCGCGTGCTCTGAGGAAGGCCATGTGAAGGCCACGTCGCGTGCTCTGAGGAAGGCAATGTGAAGGCCACGTCGCGTGCTCTGAGGAAGGCCATGTGCAGGCCACGTCGCGTGCTCTGAGGAAGGCCATGTGAAGGCCACGTCGCGTGCTCTGAGGAAGGCCATGTGAAGGCCACGTCGCGTGCTCTGAGGAAGGCCATGTGAAGGCCACGTCGCGTGCTCTGAGGAAGGCCATGTGAAGGCCACGTCGCGTGCTCTGAGGAAGGCCATGTGAAGGCCACGTCGCGTGCTCTGAGGAAGGCCATGTGAAGGCCACGTCGCGTGCTCTGAGGAAGGCCATGTGCAGGCCACGTCGCGTGCTCTGAGGAAGGCCATGTGAAGGCCACGTCGCGTGCTCTGAGGAAGGCCATGTGAAGGCCACGTCGCGTGCTCTGAGGAAGGCCATGTGCAGGCCACGTCGCGTGCTCTGAGGAAGGCCATGTGAAGGCCACGTCGCGTGCTCTGAGGAAGGCCATGTGAAGGCCACGTCGCGTGCTCTGAGGAAGGCCATGTGAAGGCCACGTCGCGTGCTCTGAGAAAGGCCATGTGAAGGCCACGTCGCGTGCTCTGAGGAAGGCCATGTGAAGGCCACGTCGCGTGCTCTGAGGAAGGCCATGTGAAGGCCACGTCGCGTGCTCTGAGGAAGGCCATGTGAAGGCCACGTCGCGTGCTCTGAGGAAGGCCATGTGAAGGCCACGTCGTGTGCTCTGAGGAAGGCCATGTGAAGGCCACGTCGCGTGCTCTGAGGAAGGCCATGTGAAGGCCACGTCGCGTGCTCTGAGAAAGGCCATGTGAAGGCCACGTCGCGTGCTCTGAGGAAGGCCATGTGCAGGCCACGTCGCGTGCTCTGAGGAAGGCCATGTGAAGGCCACGTCGCGTGCTCTGAGGAAGGCCATGTGAAGGCCACGTCCCGTGCTCTGAGGAAGGTCATGTGAAGGCCACGTCGCGTGCTCTGAGGAAGGCCATGTGAAGGCCACGTCCCGTGCTCTGAGGAAGGCCATGTGAAGGCCACGTCGCGTGCTCTGAGGAAGGCCATGTGAAGGCCACGTCGCGTGCTCTGAGGAAGGTCATGTGAAGGCCACGTCGCGTGCTCTGAGGCAGGCCGTGTGAAGGCCACGTCGCGTGCTCTGAGGAAGGCCATGTGAAGGCCACGTCGCGTGCTCTGAGGAAGGCCATGTGAAGGCCACGTCGCGTGCTCTGAGGAAGGCCATGTGAAGGCCACGTCCCGTGCTCTGAGGAAGGCCATGTGAAGACAACGTCGCGTGCTATGAGGCAGGCCATGTGAAGACCACGTCCCGTGCTCTGAGGAAGGCCATGTGAAGGCCACGTCGCGTGCTCTGAGGAAGGCCATGTGAAGGCCACGTCCCGTGCTCTGAGGAAGGCCATGTGAAGGCCACGTCGCGTGCTCTGAGGAAGGCCATGTGAAGACAACGTCGCGTGCTCTGAGGAAGGCCATGTGAAGGCCACGTCGCGTGCTCTGAGGCAGGCCGTGTGAAGGCCACGTCGCGTGCTCTGAGGCAGGCCATGTGAAGACAACGTCGCGTGCTCTGAGGAAGGTCATGTGAAGACAACGTCGCGTGCTCTGAGGAAGGCCATGTGAAGGCCACGTCGCGTGCTCTGAGGAAGGCCATGTGAAGACAACGTCGCGTGCTCTGAGGAAGGCCATGTGAAGGCCACGTCGCGTGCTCTGAGGAAGGCCATGTGAAGGCCACGTCGCGTGCTCTGAGGAAGGTCATGTGAAGGCCACGTCGCGTGCTCTGAGAAAGGCCATGTGAAGGCCACGTCGCGTGCTCTGAGGAAGGCCATGTGAAGACAACGTCGCGTGCTCTGAGGAAGGCCATGTGAAGGCCACGTCGCGTGCTCTGAGGAAGGCCATGTGAAGGCCACGTCGCGTGCTCTGAGGAAGGCCATGTGAAGGCCACGTCCCGTGCTCTGAGGAAGGCCATGTGAAGGCCACGTCGCGTGCTCTGAGAAAGGCCATGTGAAGGCCACGTCGCGTGCTCTGAGGAAGGCCATGTGAAGGCCACGTCGCGTGCTCTGAGGAAGGCCATGTGAAGGCCACGTCGCGTGCTCTGAGGAAGGCCATGTGAAGGCCACGTCGCGTGCTCTGAGGCAGGCCATGTGAAGACAACGTCGCGTGCTCTGAGGAAGGCCATGTGAAGGCCACGTCGCGTGCTCTGAGGAAGGCCATGTGAAGGCCACGTCGCGTGCTCTGAGGAAGGCCATGTGAAGACAACGTCGCGTGCTCTGAGGAAGGTCATGTGAAGACAACGTCGCGTGCTCTGAGGCAGGCCATGTGAAGGCCACGTCGCGTGCTCTGAGGCAGGCCATGTGAAGGCCACGTCGCGTGCTCTGAGGAAGGTCATGTGAAGACAACGTCGCGTGCTCTGAGGAAGGCCATGTGAAGACAACGTCGCGTGCTCTGAGGCAGGCCATGTGAAGGCCACGTCGCGTGCTCTGAGGCAGGCCATGTGAAGACAACGTCGCGTGCTCTGAGGAAGGCCATGTGAAGGCCACGTCGCGTGCTCTGAGGCAGGCCATGTGAAGGCCACGTCGCGTGCTCTGAGGAAGGCCATGTGAAGACAACGTCGCGTGCTCTGAGGAAGGTCATGTGAAGACAACGTCGCGTGCTCTGAGGCAGGCCATGTGAAGGCCACGTCGCGTGCTATGAGGCAGGCCATGTGAAGGCCACGTCGCGTGCTCTGAGGAAGGTCATGTGAAGACAACGTCGCGTGCTCTGAGGAATGCCATGTGAAGACAACGTCGCGTGCTCTGAGGCAGGCCATGTGAAGGCCACGTCGCGTGCTCTGAGGCAGGCCATGTGAAGGCCACGTCGCGTGCTCTGAGGAAGGCCATGTGAAGGCCACGTCGCGTGCTCTGAGGCAGGCCATGTGAAGACCACGTCGCGTGCTCTGAGGAAGGCCATGTGAAGGCCACGTCGCGTGCTCTGAGGCAGGCCATGTGAAGGCCACGTCGCGTGCTCTGAGGCAGGCCATGTGAAGGCCACGTCGCGTGCTCTGAGGCAGGCCATGTGAAGGCCACGTCGCGTGCTCTGAGGCAGGCCATGTGAAGGCCACGTCGCGTGCTCTGAGGCAGGCCATGTGAAGGCCACGTCGCGTGCTCTGAGGCAGGCCATGTGAACGCCACGTCGCGTGCTCTGAGGCAGGTCATGTGAAGGCCACGTCGCGTGCTCTGAGGCAGGCCATGTGAAGGCCACGTCGCGTGCTCTGAGGAAGGCCATGTGAAGGCCACGTCGCGTGCTCTGAGGCAGGCCGTGTGAAGGCCACGTCGCGTGCTCTGAGGAAGGCCATGTGAAGGCCACGTCGCGTGCTCTGAGGAAGGCCATGTGAAGGCCACGTCGCGTGCTCTGAGGCAGGCCATGTGAAGGCCACGTCGCGTGCTCTGAGGAAGGCCATGTGCAGGCCACGTCGCGTGCTCTGAGGCAGGCCATGTGAAGGCCACGTCGCGTGCTCTGAGGCAGGCCATGTGAAGGCCACGTCGCGTGCTCTGAGGAAGGTCATGTGAAGGCCACGTCGCGTGCTCTGAGAAAGGCCATGTGAAGGCCACGTCGCGTGCTCTGAGGCAGGCCATGTGAAGACAACGTCGCGTGCTCTGAGGAAGGCCATGTGAAGGCCACGTCGCGTGCTCTGAGGAAGGCCATGTGAAGGCCACGTCGCGTGCTCTGAGGAAGGTCATGTGAAGGCCACGTCGCGTGCTCTGAGGCAGGCCATGTGCAGGCCACGTCGCGTGCTCTGAGGAAGGCCATGTGAAGACAACGTCGCGTGCTCTGAGGAAGGTCATGTGAAGGCCACGTCGCGTGCTCTGAGACAGGCCATGTGAAGACAACGTCGCGTGCTCTGAGGAAGGCCATGTGAAGGCCACGTCGCGTGCTCTGAGGAAGGTCATGTGAAGGCCACGTCGCGTGCTCTGAGGAAGGCCATGTGAAGGCCACGTCGCGTGCTCTGAGGAAGGCCATGTGAAGGCCACGTCGCGTGCTCTGAGGAAGGCCATGTGCAGGCCACGTCGCGTGCTCTGAGGAAGGCCATGTGAAGGCCACGTCGCGTGCTCTGAGGAAGGCCATGTGAAGGCCACGTCGCGTGCTCTGAGGAAGGCCATGTGAAGGCCACGTCGCGTGCTCTGAGGAAGGCCATGTGAAGGCCACGTCGCGTGCTCTGAGGAAGGCCATGTGAAGGCCACGTCGCGTGCTCTGAGGAAGGCCATGTGAAGGCCACGTCGCGTGCTCTGAGGAAGGCCATGTGAAGGCCACGTCGCGTGCTCTGAGGAAGGCCATGTGAAGGCCACGTCGCGTGCTCTGAGGAAGGCCATGTGAAGGCCACGTCGCGTGCTCTGAGGAAGGCCATGTGAAGGCCACGTCGCGTGCTCTGAGGAAGGCCATGTGAAGGCCACGTCGCGTGCTCTGAGGAAGGCCATGTGAAGGCCACGTCGCGTGCTCTGAGGAAGGCCATGTGAAGGCCACGTCGCGTGCTCTGAGGAAGGCCATGTGAAGGCCACGTCGCGTGCTCTGAGGAAGGCCATGTGAAGGCCACGTCGCGTGCTCTGAGGAAGGCCATGTGAAGGCCACGTCGCGTGCTCTGAGGAAGGCCATGTGAAGGCCACGTCGCGTGCTCTGAGGAAGGCCATGTGAAGGCCACGTCGCGTGCTCTGAGGAAGGCCATGTGCAGGCCACGTCGCGTGCTCTGAGGAAGGCCATGTGAAGGCCACGTCGCGTGCTCTGAGGAAGGCCATGTGAAGGCCACGTCGCGTGCTCTGAGGAAGGCCATGTGAAGGCCACGTCGCGTGCTCTGAGGAAGGCCATGTGAAGGCCACGTCGCGTGCTCTGAGGAAGGCCATGTGAAGGCCACGTCGCGTGCTCTGAGGCAGGCCATGTGAAGGCCACGTCGCGTGCTCTGAGGAAGGCCATGTGAAGGCCACGTCGCGTGCTCTGAGGAAGGCCATGTGAAGGCCACGTCGCGTGCTCTGAGGAAGGCCATGTGAAGGCCACGTCGCGTGCTCTGAGGAAGGCCATGTGAAGGCCACGTCGCGTGCTCTGAGGAAGGCCATGTGAAGGCCACGTCGCGTGCTCTGAGGAAGGCCATGTGAAGGCCACGTCGCGTGCTCTGAGGCAGGCCATGTGAAGGCCACGTCGCGTGCTCTGAGGAAGGCCATGTGAAGGCCACGTCGCGTGCTCTGAGGCAGGCCATGTGAAGGCCACGTCGCGTGCTCTGAGGAAGGCCATGTGAAGGCCACGTCGCGTGCTCTGAGGCAGGTCATGTGAAGGCCACGTCGCATGCTCTGAGGCAGGCCATGTGAAGGCCACGTCGCGTGCTCTGAGGAAGGCCATGTGAAGGCCACGTCGCGTGCTCTGAGGAAGGTCATGTGAAGGCCACGTCGCGTGCTCTGAGGAAGGCCATGTGAAGGCTACGTCGCGTGCTCTGAGGAAGGCCATGTGAAGGCCACGTCGCGTGCTCTGAGGAAGGCCATGTGAAGGCCACGTCGCGTGCTCTGAGGAAGGCCATGTGAAGGCCACGTCGCGTGCTCTGAGGAAGGCCATGTGAAGGCCACGTCGCGTGCTCTGAGGAAGGTCATGTGAAGGCCACGTCGCGTGCTCTGAGGAAGGCCATGTGAAGGCCACGTCGCGTGCTCTGAGGAAGGCCATGTGAAGGCCACGTCGCGTGCTCTGAGGAAGGTCATGTGAAGGCCACGTCGCGTGCTCTGAGGAAGGCCATGTGAAGGCCACGTCGCGTGCTCTGAGGAAGGCCATGTGAAGGCCACGTCGCGTGCTCTGAGGAAGGCCATGTGAAGGCCACGTCGCGTGCTCTGAGGAAGGCCATGTGAAGGCCACGTCGCGTGCTCTGAGGAAGGCCATGTGAAGACAACGTCGCGTGCTCTGAGGAAGGCCATGTGAAGGCCACGTCGCGTGCTCTGAGGAAGGCCATGTGAAGGCCACGTCGCGTGCTCTGAGGAAGGTCATGTGAAGGCCACGTCGCGTGCTCTGAGGCAGGCCATGTGAAGGCCACGTCGCGTGCTCTGAGGAAGGCCATGTGAAGGCCACGTCGCGTGCTCTGAGGAAGGTCATGTGAAGGCCACGTCGCGTGCTCTGAGGAAGGCCATGTGAAGGCCACGTCGCGTGCTCTGAGGAAGGCCATGTGAAGGCCACGTCGCGTGCTCTGAGGAAGGCCATGTGAAGGCCACGTCGCGTGCTCTGAGGCAGGCCATGTGAAGACCACGTCGCGTGCTCTGAGGAAGGCCATGTGAAGGCCACGTCGCGTGCTCTGAGGCAGGCCATGTGAAGGCCACGTCGCGTGCTCTGAGGCAGGCCATGTGAAGGCCACGTCGCGTGCTCTGAGGCAGGCCATGTGAAGGCCACGTCGCGTGCTCTGAGGCAGGCCATGTGAAGGCCACGTCGCGTGCTCTGAGGCAGGCCATGTGAAGGCCACGTCGCGTGCTCTGAGGCAGGCCATGTGAAGGCCACGTCGCGTGCTCTGAGGCAGGCCATGTGAAGGCCACGTCGCGTGCTCTGAGGCAGGCCATGTGAAGGCCACGTCGCGTGCTCTGAGGAAGGCCATGTGAAGGCCACGTCGCGTGCTCTGAGGAAGGCCATGTGAAGGCCACGTCGCGTGCTCTGAGGAAGGCCATGTGAAGACAACGTCGCGTGCTCTGAGGAAGGCCATGTGAAGACAACGTCGCGTGCTCTGAGGCAGGCCATGTGAAGACAACGTCGCGTGCTCTGAGGAAGGCCATGTGCAGGCCACGTCGCGTGCTCTGAGGCAGGCCATGTGAAGGCCACGTCGCGTGCTCTGAGGCAGGCCATGTGAAGGCCACGTCGCGTGCTCTGAGGAAGGCCATGTGAAGGCCACGTCGCGTGCTCTGAGGAAGGCCATGTGAAGACAACGTCGCGTGCTCTGAGGCAGGCCATGTGAAGACAACGTCGCGTGCTCTGAGGAAGGCCATGTGAAGGCCACGTCGCGTGCTCTGAGGAAGGCCATGTGAAGGCCACGTCGCGTGCTCTGAGGAAGGCCATGTGAAGGCCACGTCGCGTGCTCTGAGGAAGGCCATGTGCAGGCCACGTCGCGTGCTCTGAGGAAGGCCATGTGAAGACAACGTCGCGTGCTCTGAGGAAGGTCATGTGAAGGCCACGTCGCGTGCTCTGAGACAGGCCATGTGAAGACAACGTCGCGTGCTCTGAGGAAAGCCATGTGAAGGCCACGTCGCGTGCTCTGAGGAAGGCCATGTGAAGGCCACGTCGCGTGCTCTGAGGAAGGCCATGTGAAGGCCACGTCGCGTGCTCTGAGGAAGGCAATGTGAAGGCCACGTCGCGTGCTCTGAGGAAGGCCATGTGCAGGCCACGTCGCGTGCTCTGAGGAAGGCCATGTGAAGGCCACGTCGCGTGCTCTGAGGAAGGCCATGTGAAGGCCACGTCGCGTGCTCTGAGGAAGGCCATGTGAAGGCCACGTCGCGTGCTCTGAGGAAGGCCATGTGAAGGCCACGTCGCGTGCTCTGAGGAAGGCCATGTGAAGGCCACGTCGCGTGCTCTGAGGAAGGCCATGTGAAGGCCACGTCGCGTGCTCTGAGGAAGGCCATGTGCAGGCCACGTCGCGTGCTCTGAGGAAGGCCATGTGAAGGCCAAGTCGCGTGCTCTGAGGAAGGCCATGTGAAGGCCACGTCGCGTGCTCTGAGGCAGGCCATGTGAAGGCCACGTCGCGTGCTCTGAGAAAGGCCATGTGAAGGCCACGTCGCGTGCTCTGAGGAAGGCCATGTGAAGGCCACGTCGCGTGCTCTGAGGAAGGCCATGTGAAGGCCACGTCGCGTGCTCTGAGGAAGGCCATGTGAAGGCCACGTCGCGTGCTCTGAGGAAGGCCATGTGAAGGCCACGTCGCGTGCTCTGAGGAAGGCCATGTGAAGGCCACGTCGCGTGCTCTGAGGAAGGCCATGTGAAGGCCACGTCGCGTGCTCTGAGAAAGGCCATGTGAAGGCCACGTCGCGTGCTCTGAGGAAGGCCATGTGCAGGCCACGTCGCGTGCTCTGAGGAAGGCCATGTGAAGGCCACGTCGCGTGCTCTGAGGAAGGCCATGTGAAGGCCACGTCCCGTGCTCTGAGGAAGGCCATGTGAAGGCCACGTCGCGTGCTCTGAGGAAGGCCATGTGAAGGCCACGTCCCGTGCTCTGAGGAAGGCCATGTGAAGGCCACGTCGCGTGCTCTGAGGAAGGCCATGTGAAGGCCACGTCGCGTGCTCTGAGGAAGGTCATGTGAAGGCCACGTCGCGTGCTCTGAGGCAGGCCGTGTGAAGGCCACGTCGCGTGCTCTGAGGAAGGCCATGTGAAGGCCACGTCGCGTGCTCTGAGGAAGGCCATGTGAAGGCCACGTCGCGTGCTCTGAGGAAGGCCATGTGAAGGCCACGTCGCGTGCTCTGAGGAAGGCCATGTGAAGACAACGTCGCGTGCTCTGAGGCAGGCCATGTGAAGACCACGTCCCGTGCTCTGAGGAAGGCCATGTGAAGGCCACGTCGCGTGCTCTGAGGAAGGCCATGTGAAGGCCACGTCCCGTGCTCTGAGGAAGGCCATGTGAAGGCCACGTCGCGTGCTCTGAGGAAGGCCATGTGAAGACAACGTCGCGTGCTCTGAGGAAGGCCATGTGAAGGCCACGTCGCGTGCTCTGAGGCAGGCCGTGTGAAGGCCACGTCGCGTGCTCTGAGGCAGGCCATGTGAAGACAACGTCGCGTGCTCTGAGGAAGGTCATGTGAAGACAACGTCGCGTGCTCTGAGGAAGGCCATGTGAAGGCCACGTCGCGTGCTCTGAGGAAGGCCATGTGAAGACAACGTCGCGTGCTCTGAGGAAGGCCATGTGAAGGCCACGTCGCGTGCTCTGAGGAAGGCCATGTGAAGGCCACGTCGCGTGCTCTGAGGAAGGTCATGTGAAGGCCACGTCGCGTGCTCTGAGAAAGGCCATGTGAAGGCCACGTCGCGTGCTCTGAGGAAGGCCATGTGAAGACAACGTCGCGTGCTCTGAGGAAGGCCATGTGAAGGCCACGTCGCGTGCTCTGAGGAAGGCCATGTGAAGGCCACGTCGCGTGCTCTGAGGAAGGCCATGTGAAGGCCACGTCCCGTGCTCTGAGGAAGGCCATGTGAAGGCCACGTCGCGTGCTCTGAGAAAGGCCATGTGAAGGCCACGTCGCGTGCTCTGAGGAAGGCCATGTGAAGGCCACGTCGCGTGCTCTGAGGAAGGCCATGTGAAGGCCACGTCGCGTGCTCTGAGGAAGGCCATGTGAAGGCCACGTCGCGTGCTCTGAGGCAGGCCATGTGAAGACAACGTCGCGTGCTCTGAGGAAGGCCATGTGAAGGCCACGTCGCGTGCTCTGAGGAAGGCCATGTGAAGGCCACGTCGCGTGCTCTGAGGAAGGCCATGTGAAGACAACGTCGCGTGCTCTGAGGAAGGTCATGTGAAGACAACGTCGCGTGCTCTGAGGCAGGCCATGTGAAGGCCACGTCGCGTGCTCTGAGGCAGGCCATGTGAAGGCCACGTCGCGTGCTCTGAGGAAGGTCATGTGAAGACAACGTCGCGTGCTCTGAGGAAGGCCATGTGAAGACAACGTCGCGTGCTCTGAGGCAGGCCATGTGAAGGCCACGTCGCGTGCTCTGAGGCAGGCCATGTGAAGACAACGTCGCGTGCTCTGAGGAAGGCCATGTGAAGGCCACGTCGCGTGCTCTGAGGCAGGCCATGTGAAGGCCACGTCGCGTGCTCTGAGGAAGGCCATGTGAAGACAACGTCGCGTGCTCTGAGGAAGGTCATGTGAAGACAACGTCGCGTGCTCTGAGGCAGGCCATGTGAAGGCCACGTCGCGTGCTATGAGGCAGGCCATGTGAAGGCCACGTCGCGTGCTCTGAGGAAGGTCATGTGAAGACAACGTCGCGTGCTCTGAGGAATGCCATGTGAAGACAACGTCGCGTGCTCTGAGGCAGGCCATGTGAAGGCCACGTCGCGTGCTCTGAGGCAGGCCATGTGAAGGCCACGTCGCGTGCTCTGAGGAAGGCCATGTGAAGGCCACGTCGCGTGCTCTGAGGCAGGCCATGTGAAGACCACGTCGCGTGCTCTGAGGAAGGCCATGTGAAGGCCACGTCGCGTGCTCTGAGGCAGGCCATGTGAAGGCCACGTCGCGTGCTCTGAGGCAGGCCATGTGAAGGCCACGTCGCGTGCTCTGAGGCAGGCCATGTGAAGGCCACGTCGCGTGCTCTGAGGCAGGCCATGTGAAGGCCACGTCGCGTGCTCTGAGGCAGGCCATGTGAAGGCCACGTCGCGTGCTCTGAGGCAGGCCATGTGAAGGCCACGTCGCGTGCTCTGAGGCAGGCCATGTGAAGGCCACGTCGCGTGCTCTGAGGCAGGCCATGTGAAGGCCACGTCGCGTGCTCTGAGGAAGGCCATGTGAAGGCCACGTCGCGTGCTCTGAGGCAGGCCGTGTGAAGGCCACGTCGCGTGCTCTGAGGAAGGCCATGTGAAGGCCACGTCGCGTGCTCTGAGGAAGGCCATGTGAAGGCCACGTCGCGTGCTCTGAGGCAGGCCATGTGAAGGCCACGTCGCGTGCTCTGAGGAAGGCCATGTGCAGGCCACGTCGCGTGCTCTGAGGCAGGCCATGTGAAGGCCACGTCGCGTGCTCTGAGGCAGGCCATGTGAAGGCCACGTCGCGTGCTCTGAGGAAGGTCATGTGAAGGCCACGTCGCGTGCTCTGAGAAAGGCCATGTGAAGGCCACGTCGCGTGCTCTGAGGCAGGCCATGTGAAGACAACGTCGCGTGCTCTGAGGAAGGCCATGTGAAGGCCACGTCGCGTGCTCTGAGGAAGGCCATGTGAAGGCCACGTCGCGTGCTCTGAGGAAGGGTCATGTGAAGGCCACGTCGCGTGCTCTGAGGCAGGCCATGTGCAGGCCACGTCGCGTGCTCTGAGGAAGGCCATGTGAAGACAACGTCGCGTGCTCTGAGGAAGGTCATGTGAAGGCCACGTCGCGTGCTCTGAGACAGGCCATGTGAAGGCCACGTCGCGTGCTCTGAGGAAGGCCATGTGAAGGCCACGTCGCGTGCTCTGAGGAAGGCCATGTGAAGGCCACGTCGCGTGCTCTGAGGAAGGCCATGTGAAGGCCACGTCGCGTGCTCTGAGGAAGGCCATGTGAAGGCCACGTCGCGTGCTCTGAGGAAGGCCATGTGAAGGCCACGTCGCGTGCTCTGAGGAAGGCCATGTGAAGGCCACGTCGCGTGCTCCTGAGGAAGGCCATGTGAAGGCCACGTCGCGTGCTCTGAGGAAGGCCATGTGAAGGCCACGTCGCGTGCTCTGAGGAAGGCCATGTGAAGGCCACGTCGCGTGCTCTGAGGAAGGCCATGTGAAGGCCACGTCGCGTGCTCTGAGGAAGGCCATGTGAAGGCCACGTCGCGTGCTCTGAGGAAGGCCATGTGAAGGCCACGTCGCGTGCTCTGAGGAAGGCCATGTGAAGGCCACGTCGCGTGCTCTGAGGAAGGCCATGTGAAGGCCACGTCGCGTGCTCTGAGGAAGGCCATGTGAAGGCCACGTCGCGTGCTCTGAGGAAGGCCATGTGAAGGCCACGTCGCGTGCTCTGAGGAAGGCCATGTGCAGGCCACGTCGCGTGCTCTGAGGAAGGCCATGTGAAGGCCACGTCGCGTGCTCTGAGGAAGGCCATGTGAAGGCCACGTCGCGTGCTCTGAGGAAGGCCATGTGAAGGCCACGTCGCGTGCTCTGAGGAAGGCCATGTGAAGGCCACGTCGCGTGCTCTGAGGAAGGCCATGTGAAGGCCACGTCGCGTGCTCTGAGGCAGGCCATGTGAAGGCCACGTCGCGTGCTCTGAGGAAGGCCATGTGAAGGCCACGTCGCGTGCTCTGAGGAAGGCCATGTGAAGGCCACGTCGCGTGCTCTGAGGAAGGCCATGTGAAGGCCACGTCGCGTGCTCTGAGGAAGGCCATGTGAAGGCCACGTCGCGTGCTCTGAGGAAGGCCATGTGAAGGCCACGTCGCGTGCTCTGAGGAAGGCCATGTGAAGGCCACGTCGCGTGCTCTGAGGCAGGCCATTGTGAAGGCCACGTCGCGTGCTCTGAGGAAGGCCATGTGAAGGCCACGTCGCGTGCTCTGAGGCAGGCCATGTGAAGGCCACGTCGCGTGCTCTGAGGAAGGCCATGTGAAGGCCACGTCGCGTGCTCTGAGGCAGGTCATGTGAAGGCCACGTCGCGTGCTCTGAGGCAGGCCATGTGAAGGCCACGTCGCGTGCTCTGAGGAAGGCCATGTGAAGGCCACGTCGCGTGCTCTGAGGAAGGCCATGTGAAGGCCACGTCGCGTGCTCTGAGGAAGGCCATGTGAAGGCCACGTCGCGTGCTCTGAGGAAGGCCATGTGAAGGCCACGTCGCGTGCTCTGAGGAAGGCCATGTGAAGGCCACGTCGCGTGCTCTGAGGAAGGCCATGTGAAGGCCACGTCGCGTGCTCTGAGGAAGGCATGTGAAGGCCACGTCGCGTGCTCTGAGGAAGGTCATGTGAAGGCCACGTCGCGTGCTCTGAGGAAGGCCATGTGAAGGCCACGTCGCGTGCTCTGAGGAAGGTCATGTGAAGGCCACGTCGCGTGCTCTGAGGAAGGCCATGTGAAGGCCACGTCGCGTGCTCTGAGGAAGGCTATGTGAAGGCCACGTCGCGTGCTCTGAGGAAGGCCATGTGAAGGCCACGTCGCGTGCTCTGAGGCAGGCCATGTGAAGGCCACGTCGCGTGCTCTGAGGAAGGCCATGTGAAGGCCACGTCGCGTGCTCTGAGGCAGGCCATGTGAAGGCCACGTCGCGTGCTCTGAGGAAGGCCATGTGAAGGCCACGTCGCGTGCTCTGAGGCAGGTCATGTGAAGGCCACGTCGCGTGCTCTGAGGCAGGCCATGTGAAGGCCACGTCGCGTGCTCTGAGGAAGGCCATGTGAAGGCCACGTCGCGTGCTCTGAGGAAGGCCATGTGAAGGCCACGTCGCGTGCTCTGAGGAAGGCCATGTGAAGGCCACGTCGCGTGCTCTGAGGAAGGCCATGTGAAGGCCACGTCGCGTGCTCTGAGGAAGGCCATGTGAAGGCCACGTCGCGTACTCTGAGGAAGGCCATGTGAAGGCCACGTCGCGTGCTCTGAGGAAGGCCATGTGAAGGCCACGTCGCGTGCTCTGAGGAAGGTCATGTGAAGGCCACGTCGCGTGCTCTGAGGAAGGCCATGTGAAGGCCACGTCGCGTGCTCTGAGGAAGGTCATGTGAAGGCCACGTCGCGTGCTCTGAGGAAGGCCATGTGAAGGCCACGTCGCGTGCTCTGAGGAAGGCCATGTGAAGGCACGTCGCGTGCTCTGAGGAAGGCCATGTGAAGGCCACGTCGCGTGCTCTGAGGAAGGCCATGTGAAGGCCACGTCGCGTGCTCTGAGGAAGGCCATGTGAAGGCCACGTCGCGTGCTCTGAGGAAGGCCATGTGAAGGCCACGTCGCGTGCTCTGAGGAAGGCCATGTGAAGGCCACGTCGCGTGCTCTGAGGAAGGCCATGTGAAGGCCACGTCGCGTGCTCTGAGGCAGGCCATGTGAAGGCCACGTCGCGTGCTCTGAGGAAGCCATGTGAAGGCCACGTCGCGTGCTCTGAGGAAGGCCATGTGAAGGCCACGTCGCGTGCTCTGAGGAAGGCCATGTGAAGGCCACGTCGCGTGCTCTGAGGAAGGCCATGTGAAGGCCACGTCGCGTGCTCTGAGGAAGGTCATGTGAAGGCCACGTCGCGTGCTCTGAGGAAGGCCATGTGAAGGCCACGTCGCGTGCTCTGAGGAAGGTCATGTGAAGGCCACGTCGCGTGCTCTGAGGAAGGCCATGTGAAGGCCACGTCGCGTGCTCTGAGGAAGGCCATGTGAAGGCCACGTCGCGTGCTCTGAGGAAGGCCATGTGAAGGCCACGTCGCGTGCTCTGAGGAAGGCCATGTGAAGGCCACGTCGCGTGCTCTGAGGAAGGCCATGTGAAGGCCACGTCGCGTGCTCTGAGGAAGGCCATGTGAAGGCCACGTCGCGTGCTCTGAGGAAGGCCATGTGAAGGCCACGTCGCGTGCTCTGAGGAAGGCCATGTGAAGGCCACGTCGCGTGCTCTGAGGCAGGCCATGTGAAGGCCACGTCGCGTGCTCTGAGCAAGGCCATGTGAAGGCCACGTCGCGTGCTCTGAGGAAGGCCATGTGAAGGCCACGTCGCGTGCTCTGAGGCAGGCCATGTGAAGGCCACGTCGCGTGCTCTGAGGAAGGCCATGTGAAGGCCACGTCACGTGCTCTGAGGCAGGCCATGTGAAGGCCACGTCGCGTGCTCTGAGGAAGGCCATGTGAAGGCCACGTCACGTGCTCTGAGGAAGGCCATGTGAAGGCCACGTCGCGTGCTCTGAGGAAGGCCATGTGAAGACAACGTCGCGTGCTCTGAGGAAGGCCATGTGAAGGCCACGTCCCGTGCTCTGAGGAAGGCCATGTGAAGGCCACGTCGCGTGCTCTGAGGAAGGCCATGTGAAGACAACGTCGCGTGCTCTGAGGCAGGCCATGTGAAGGCCACGTCGCGTGCTCTGAGGAAGGCCATGTGAAGGCCACGTCGCGTGCTCTGAGGAAGGCCATGTGAAGGCCACGTCGCGTGCTCTGAGGAAGGCCATGTGAAGGCCACGTCGCGTGCTCTGAGGCAGGCCATGTGAAGACAACGTCACGTGCTCTGAGGAAGGCCATGTGAAGGCCACGTCGCGTGCTCTGAGGAAGGCCATGTGAAGGCCACGTCGCGTGCTCTGAGGAAGGCCATGTGAAGGCCACGTCGCGTGCTCTGAGGAAGGCCATGTGAAGGCCACGTCGCGTGCTCTGAGGAAGGCCATGTGAAGGCCACGTCGCGTGCTCTGAGGAAGGCCATGTGAAGGCCACGTCGCGTGCTCTGAGGCAGGCCATGTGAAGACAACGTCACGTGCTCTGAGGAAGGCCATGTGAAGGCCACGTCGCGTGCTCTGAGGAAGGCCATGTGAAGGCCACGTCGCGTGCTCTGAGGAAGGCCATGTGAAGGCCACGTCGCGTGCTCTGAGGAAGGCCATGTGAAGGCCACGTCGCGTGCTCTGAGAAAGGCCATGTGAAGGCCACGTCGCGTGCTCTGAGGCAGGCCATGTGAAGACAACGTCACGTGCTCTGAGGAAGGCCATGTGAAGGCCACGTCGCGTGCTCTGAGGAAGGCCATGTGCAGGCCACGTCGCGTGCTCTGAGGAAGGCCATGTGAAGGCCACGTCACGTGCTCTGAGGAAGGCCATGTGAAGGCCACGTCGCGTGCTCTGAGGAAGGCCATGTGAAGGCCACGTCACGTGCTCTGAGGAAGGCCATGTGAAGGCCACGTCGCGTGCTCTGAGGAAGGCCATGTGAAGACAACGTCGCGTGCTCTGAGGAAGGCCATGTGAAGGCCACGTCCCGTGCTCTGAGGAAGGCCATGTGAAGGCCACGTCGCGTGCTCTGAGGAAGGCCATGTGAAGACAACGTCGCGTGCTCTGAGGCAGGCCATGTGAAGGCCACGTCGCGTGCTCTGAGGAAGGCCATGTGAAGGCCACGTCGCGTGCTCTGAGGAAGGCCATGTGAAGGTCACGTCGCGTGCTCTGAGGAAGGCCATGTGAAGGCCACGTCGCGTGCTCTGAGGCAGGCCATGTGAAGACAACGTCACGTGCTCTTAGGAAGGCCATGTGAAGGCCACGTCGCGTGCTCTGAGGAAGGCCATGTGAAGGCCACGTCGCGTGCTCTGAGGAAGGCCATGTGAAGGCCACGTCGCGTGCTCTGAGGAAGGCCATGTGAAGGCCACGTCGCGTGCTCTGAGGAAGGCCATGTGAAGGCCACGTCGCGTGCTCTGAGGAAGGCCATGTGAAGGCCACGTCGCGTGCTCTGAGGCAGGCCATGTGAAGACAACGTCACGTGCTCTGAGGAAGGCCATGTGAAGGCCACGTCGCGTGCTCTGAGGAAGGCCATGTGAAGGCCACGTCGCGTGCTCTGAGGAAGGCCATGTGAAGGCCACGTCGCGTGCTCTGAGGAAGGCCATGTGAAGGCCACGTCGCGTGCTCTGAGAAAGGCCATGTGAAGGCCACGTCGCGTGCTCTGAGGCAGGCCATGTGAAGACAACGTCACGTGCTCTGAGGAAGGCCATGTGAAGGCCACGTCGCGTGCTCTGAGGAAGGCCATGTGAAGGCCACGTCGCGTGCTCTGAGGAAGGCCATGTGAAGGCCACGTCACGTGCTCTGAGGAAGGCCATGTGAAGGCCACGTCGCGTGCTCTGAGGAAGGCCATGTGAAGGCCACGTCACGTGCTCTGAGGAAGGCCATGTGAAGGCCACGTCGCTTGCTCTGAGGAAGGTCATGTGAAGGCCACGTCGCGTGCTCTGAGGAAGGCCATGTGAAGGCCACGTCACGTGCTCTGAGGAAGGCCATGTGAAGGCCACGTCGCGTGCTCTGAGGAAGGTCATGTGAAGGCCACGTCACGTGCTCTGAGGCAGGTCATGTGAAGGCCACGTCCCGTGCTCTGAAGAAGGTCATGTGAAGGCCACGTCGCGTGCTCTGAGGCAGGCCATGTGAAGGCCACGTCGCGTGCTCTGAGGCAGGCCATGTGAAGGCCACGTCCCGTGCTCGGTGCCTATTGTTTGCCTACGGACTTGATCCGTGTCGGCCGTGATCCGTGATCCGTGTCGGCTCAGTGTCGGGTACAGTTCAGTACAGTTGATCCGTGTCGGCTCAGTGTCGGGTACAGTTCAGTACAGTTGATCCGTGTCGGCTCAGTGTCGGGTACAGTTCAGTACAGTTGATCCGTGTCGGCTCAGTGTCGGGTACAGTTCAGTACAGTTGATCCGTGTCGGCTCAGTGTCGGGTACAGTTCAGTACAGTTGATCCGTGTCGGCTCAGTGTCGGGTACAGTTCAGTACAGTTGATCCGTGTCGGCTCAGTGTCGGGTACAGTTCAGTACAGTTGATCCGTGTCGGCTCAGTGTCGGGTACAGTTCAGTACAGTTGATCCGTGTCGGCTCAGTGTCGGGTACAGTTCAGTACAGTTGATCCGTGTCGGCTTGGGGTGATCCGTGTCGGCTTGGGGTACAGTTCAGCGTCTTGCAGCAAGCCATTAAAGGGAATAGTTCACCTTTAACATGGCATTTTGGACTGAGATAGCAGATTTGTAGAGCAGATCTAAAAATGGGTTGTGGCTAAAGAATTACCTCCCTACGTTAAGTAATTCCGACACAGGACTAGTGGCCCGGTTTCATGTCCGCTGTTCCGGGCCACGATCGGGACATGAACGCTCGCCGCCGGAGGCAGGTACACTATCTGGCACGTAGTCTCTGATCACGATGCCTCGTTAATATCCGCTCAGCCACCCGGGCGGCGCGGCGGCCCCTTGTCAGAGACTGTACTTGCGTCAGGCGGAGTGGGATGGAGCCCAAGGGCGGATCCAGCCGGCCGTTGGGGGGGGGGGTGGCAAACCGTTTTTTTTAGCGAACCTTACCTACTCCCAATTTCGAATTTCTTCCCGGATTTGGGCCACTTTATTTTGCAACCACACGATTTCTAATGTTTGTTTTTTTAGGTTTTCGATCTTTTGGGATATCGAAAAAGGAAAGATGTCAGCTTGCAGTTTGTATTGTTCCGACACTGCCTTACACTGAGCAAAACTATGTCAATTGTCAGCTGTACCCAGGGGCGACGCCAATAATTTGTAAGTGGGTGGAAGGGGTCGGCTGAAATGACGAAAAAAATGTACCCCAATTTGTTATGTGTGTATTTAAGCCTTTGCAGCATGTTTAATGTGGAATTGCATGCTATAGTAGGTAGGTACTTGTTAGTTAGCGCCGCGAAATTGTTGCGGGTTTGCCTGATTAAACCCAGAAATATAGGCGGTGGGCCTTGTAGAGGATAAGAGGCTAAAAATGCTATTCATTCAATTCAGCGCTGCAATGAACCGAAGACGATGACTATGGCTTCGTTATGACGATGACTTCCGATGTGACGCCGAGTAGCGGCGTACAAAAAAAAACAATGGGTCCTGGAAAAACAAAATTGGAACCAGACCGTGAGTGGAGCAAATACCTCTTTTCTTGGTTGCACATCTCGGTAGGATGAAAACTATTTAAATGAATGTAGCTTTTCATATATATTCGCATCGGATAGTAAATCACGATGATCGGTGGTAGTCAGCGCTCAATAATACATATGATAATAATAACTGTATTACATATGCAACGAACTGTGACAAACAACTGGTAACAGTGCTATGGTTTGAAAGCAGCAAGAGGCAGACCGACATTTCCACGCTAAAATGGTCTCTGTGGATCTGAAGGAGCCTGGGGAGATGGCTT